>BGNK01000110.1:0-13612 GCA_003297005.1 Symbiodinium sp. clade A Y106 | reverse complement strand
CCCCGATGCTGCAACCAAGAAGTTGAGGATGCCTGGAGACAGCTTTCGCAACCTCGCTGTCACTCAACCCCAAGCCCTGCAACCAATCCACGGTTGGCTGCAGATTCTCCCCGATGCTGCAACCAAGAAGTTGAGGATGCCTGGAGACAGCTTTCGCAACCTCGCTGTCACTCAAGCCCAAGCCCTGCAACCAATCCACGGTTGGCTGCAGATTCTCCCCGATGCTGTATCCAAGAAGTTGAGGATGCCTGGAGACAGCTTTCGCGACCTCGCTGTCACTCAACCCCAAGCCCTGCAACCAATCCACGGCTCCCCGATGCTGTAACCAAGAAGTTGAGGATGCCTGGAGACAGCTTTCGCAACCTCGCTGTCACTCAAGCCCAGCGAAATCAGGAAATGGTTTAGTTCTGCTTGCCTTGCCCCAGGATCACTGGCCAGCGTAGCGTTGCATGAAAACAGAGACGCTGCCTCCGACAGGTGGAAGTCTTTGTTGAGGCTTATCTTGAGATGCTCAGCGAGATGCGGATGGAGCCCAAGTGGGCCTCCCATCCAAAAATTCACGACTTCGAGCAGCGACGCCGTGAGGGACTTCCTATGCCGAGGCCACCACCGAGGTATCACGAGCGAATCAGCGATATCGTCAAGCTCCCTTTCCTCATGGCTCAATCGCAGCACCCGAGAACCCGGTGGCGCAAAGGACAGCAGTGCTCTGGTCTTGCGCCTGTCTGCTTCCGCACCTCCAGGCTCGAAGTGACGGTAGAAGCCGTCGTATTCGATGAACAGAGCCGCCTCCGGATCCTTCAAAACACCGTAAAGCACGAGGTCCGGGCTCAAGTAGTGGCCTCCCCAGTCCGGCAGGTCTTTCCCAGGGAATCTTCGAAACATCTCCTGCAAGGGCATCTCGGGACAGAGCAGTGCACCGAGCTGTGATAGCAACTCCACCTCAGCGAAGCTGTCGTATCGCTTTTTTGGGAAACCGCGTCGCCACCAGCCAGGAGGCGAGAGGTTTGGGACGGAAGCTGCTGCAAAGAGGAGGGGAGCGAAGAGGAGCCCTGAGAGGATGCGGCCACACCGCCGAGCGTAGCCCCTGCTGCGCCGGAGGGGGCTTTCCCACCACCGATGCATGGCGAAGGAAGGCTCTTTGGGACCTCCGGACCTATGCATCGCCTCTTCCTGAGCCTTCTGAACAGCTGTTGCGTCGACAACCCAAGGGAGGACATTTCGATGTTAGGGTTGAGGGTAGAGCAGGCGGTATCTAGTTGAGCAACACAGCTACCCAAAACGGAAGGCCTTCTCGGCCCAAGTATGTCGTAATCCTGGTTCCCCTGATCCTCCGCCATGAGTACATTCTTCAGGATTCCAAGCGTGAAAGGCTCGAGTTGTAGAGTAGAGCCTTTATGGGGGTTTCCGAAAACTAGGGGTACCTTATTTGGGGTCCCTACTATTTAGGGGTACTATATTAGGGTCCCCCATTTTCGGAAACGCCCATATCGAAACCCAAAGTTTCCATCGGAGCCAGGATAAATCGCGAAATCCAGAATCACCTGCATCTTACCACCTTCGGAACATTGAAACTCGAGAATCTGTGGTGATGGACGCACACACGGCATGTTCGCAGGTCTCGTCCACCTGCTTTGTTTCTGCGATGGCTATGGGGCCCAAACCCTCAGGAGTGGAAGCCTAAAATCAAAATTCGATGCCTCTCCCTCCTGACAATCCCAAGAGAAGAAAGCTTAAATCTCAAACACCTATATAATAAGTCTTAAGAACCATTGTGCATGTCAGCTAGACCCCTCAATCCTGCGCCCTGCGAAGCTCCTGATTCTGCAACCATTTACTCCTGAGATGATTGAACCGCATAACCCTGATCGAGTCACCGTAGTCGTTTCTGTAGGGTCGCCGAAGGGTGCTGCCTGCATAGGGGGGCGTAGCTCCCACTAATACTAGGCTGAAGGGCTCATGGTGTCAGTAACTGGGTGATTTTTTGTTGTTCAGGGGCACATAGGGGCAGCAGAAGCAGCAGCAGTGACAATGGGTAATTAAGCAAGAATGTCCTCACTCTCTTAATGATTAAAACCAGCACAGCCATGACCACAATCATCATAGTAGGACTCCGAAAACTCCACAGCCGCTATCACCATCACCACCACCACCGCCACCATCATCATCACGGTGACCATCAGCGACCAGCGGTGGCAGTGGCAGTGGCAGTGGCTGTGGTAGTAGTAGTAGTAGTAGCAGTAGCAGCAGCAGCAGTAAAGGTACCAAAGAGAAGCAGCGGAAGCGACAGACGTAGATACCAAGACGCACGCTTCTGGAAGTCAGCCATTCCTGAGCCCCAAGACTCCAAGCACGCAAAGAACAGCCATGCCAAGGTCGAAAGTCTGCCTGACAGAAGCAACCTTTTGCGGGTTCGACATTATGGTTTCTTCATTTTGGGGGCTACAGGTGGCGCGCAGGGTCTAGGATAGGGGTTTAGGCTGGAAGGGGATACTTGTTACTGTCTGGGCTAGGCTAAGTTTCTTCATGACATGCTGCACCCCAAAACCAGACCTCTGAAGAAAACCAGCAAACCGTACTTAAAGCATCAGGGAAGTTTGGAAGCAGGTTCTCTAATTAGGTTCATAACTGATAGTACTCTACATCGGAATCTTATAGCTCTACTAGCAATCTTGTCCCCTGAGCCTGCAACAAAAAGGATCTAAAGTTTAGTGCGTATAGGGCCTTGCTATACACGCTGCACCCTAGACCCCGGCAACCTCAACCCAACCCTATACCCCGAACCCTGAACCGTATCAGCAGTGACAAGCCTTCAGGGCGTTCTTCAGCTCTTGCCTCAGCCACCGGAAGGCGTCGCTAGCTTGGCCCTGTTAATGTTAAGCTTCTGAACAATGTTCGCGAAAACGAACTAAACCTTAAATCCCTAAACATCCCTAAATCCTAAACCTAAACCCTAAACATCCCGAAATCCTAAACCCTGAACCCTAAACCCTAATCCCAAAGCCCCCTAAACCCTAAGCCCAATAAAGCAAACAAACACGTCCCAAACGCCTGCCTAGCCCGGTTGTAGGGGTTTTGGAGTCTGGGGCCGCCGCTTAGGAAACTTGCGGGTTCAGGCGTTTTGAGGGTTTAGGGATGTTTTAATGGGTGTAAGGGGTTTAGGGTTCAGGGTTTAGGGACTTTGCATTTTTTTGTTTAGTGGCTGTAAGCGGTTTAGGGTTAGATTTGGGAGTTAAAGCTGTTTTTGGGGGGGGCTTAGGGGTTTCAAGCACAAGCCGTTTCGCTTCACATCTGCCGAAATTGGCATCACATAGAAACTTCCAACCCCAAGCTGGACCTTTTCCTTAGGTACTTCTGCCATTAGGCGAACGGCTGCCGCACGGGTCTTCATGAGTTTTCCATTACCAGGTTCTCGGGTAAACGGTTCCAGGCTTTATGGGACGCTCAAACATGATATTATGAAGATAGACAATCCCCGAAACCTTAAAAATCAAACCTGCGCCAAAGAGGATGCTTATCATTTATTAGTTTTGTTCCTCCCGCAGCACTGTTGCGCATGCATTGAACCAGGTTCCTCGATGAGACCCCTTTCCAAGTCCCCAGGGGTCCAAGTACCTAATAATCATATACTCCCCAAAATCCTAACCTACATGACTACTACCCAAAGCCGAGTACCTAATTATTGGGTCCTTTGGACCCTTGGGGAGTTTTAGGACTTTAGAGCTTGGGCGTTGGGATTAATCAGGTCTTCCCTCTCCCTCTGCTTCAACTCGAAGCTCCGGGGTTGGGCTTCGGGTTCACCCCAACCATAACCCCGGGTCCGCGGGTTGGGGTTCAGGCACTCCAACCCAAACGCTCCAGCCACGACCATTTTACCATTCCATGAAGAGTGGCAACAAACGCCCGCCGTTAGCTTGCCCAGCACTGCTGTTATCACCAGAACGGTGCAGATCTGCTGCACGCCTCGTCATGGGTCACCAAAACCTGGACGTCTCCCAGGGGCTGAAAGCTGACACGGTTTCCACCAAAGGTCGTGGCAGCACCCCCTGCCTTCGCCGGGCGTGCATGGGCATGATCAATTACCCCGTGTGACGTGAGCCGACGGCTTCTCCTCCGGCAATGACGAACCGAGGATGTCATCGTCGCTCGAATTGATCAAGTCGGTATCCGGCATCCCTAGTTACTAAGTCCCATGATCCAAGTAAAAATCCTAAAAATATCCTATACCAGGACCCCCCTTGTACCCTCAAATTGGAGTATATGGTCCCAAATAGTGGTACTTAGGGTCTAATAGAGGGTAGATGGAGGGTCTAGGTACACGATACCCTTATAGCACCCTTCTAGTACCCTTCTAGAACTCTTTTGAAGCGACCTTTGGGACCGGGGTTTCTGGAGTTTGGGCTTCGGATGGCCCGCAAGGTCCCTAAAGTCCCCCCAGAGTGTTTATTTTAAGGCTCAAAATGGCCCAAAAGCCTCATAAAATATGGTCTTTAGGTACAAAAAGCCATAAAATATGAGTCCTTAGAGCCTTAAGGTTATGTAGGGTCCGAAAAACACGATAAATATTCATCATGGCCCAAAAAGCCTGCGAAACATTCTTTCCAAAACCCTGAAGAGCATCCTAAAGAACTACAGTTAGAAAGTCCTCACTCAAAAGAATCTCTGAGAAACACCCTTGACAACCTTGCAGAAACCCTAGAAAACCCCTAAACCCTAAGAACTTTAGAAGTCAGGTTCCTGAGTAGCCCCTTTATCATAAGGGTACCCTTTTTCCTACTATTCGGCTCTAATAAGGGAGCCCTAAAACAAAAAGGGCAAAAGGGTACTACTCAAGAACTTTAGAAGTCCTGGAAGTCTCAGCCGCTCTTTGGCCATGAGCTGCTGGAGGAGGCTCTGGTCCGTGACGCCATTCATGGCCTTCCAGGGGTCACCGACTTTTTGCTCTTCAGGGTTCCCTCAAGGGTTCATACAGGGGCCTTAGTAATTAGAATAGGGTTTTTGGGGCCCATGATACTTTAGTAAAAAATACGGAACCCCCCCCCAAAAATAGTATAGGTAATTATTAAGGCCCTAGATCAGGGGAGACCGATTCTTGCTCTTCAGGGTTTCCTTCAAGGCGGCTTTTCGGGCTTCCCTCTCTAAGGGTTCTTAGATTCTTTGTATGCGCAGCTACCACAAGACAATGTAAGGGTCTAATCGCGAGTAAGAGCTCCTTTAAGGGCTACTTCAGGGGTCTATTTAGGGTTTCTGGTCATGGCTTGCCTGGCCGTTCGAATGAAGCGCCGCGTTCTAGATCCCAGGCTTTAAGCAGGCAACCCAAAACCCCAAACCCTAAACCAAAACTCAACAAGCAAGAAGCCGAAGATGAGCTGTTGTGGCGGGAGAGCACCTGCCATTGCTCACGCAGGTCAGTGAAGTCCCTGGCCGTCAGCACCAAATTGGTCAGAAGGGTTCTACACGGAAAAGTTCTACACGGTTTCCACAAGGTTTTACGATCCGTGTTCTACTATTAAGGTTGTTTAAAGCTTATCAACGTACGCCTTGAGGGTTCAGGGCTTCGAGAACATTCAAGAAACCCCAGAAGCTGACTCACACAAATAGAAGCCTTCAGGCCCTAAGCTGTGACGATAGTCCCTTGAGTTCGAAATCTTGAATCTAATCCATAAAGTTCCAAGTCTTGAGTCTCAGTCCTCATAACTCATGCATAGAAACCTTGAGGCCCGAAGTTGCGACCCATACCTCTAAAGTTCCAAATCTTGATTCTAAAGATCTAAACCCTCATCACTGAGCCACGGATGCAACTGGTGTTCGGCGGTGGAGGAGCCAGGGTTACTTGGACGATCAGGGGACTTAGTAAGTACGGTTATAAGTACCCTAACACCTAATCGGAACATCTTGGCAATGCTGGGCTTCCAAGGTGACATCGCTGATCTCAACGCTCCACTTAACTTCAGGTAGGTGGACACCTGATCCGAAACCCGCACAGATCCAAGTGCCGTCCAAATTACTACTATCTTCAACATGAATACCAAATACTTTAGATTCCTAGGGATGCGCTTCACAGCCCTGTATGCGCTTCACAGCCCTGTACCCGGGGTAAACTGAAACCCTTTGGCCGTAGAGAGAATTCGATTTGGGCTTTGGGGGTTTGGGATGTAGGGTTCAAGGTCAAGGATTCAGGGATTCAAGGATCCGGTGCCTGGCAGAGGTTTCCAGCTGCACGACCGCCGCAGAATCTGCAGCATTGGCAGATGCAAGCCTTCCAGCACCCGGCGCCCACAGCAAACCACCAAAACCATCATAGAATTTTAAGGACATTTCGGACGTGATGCAATTTCACAGGTTCTATAGCCCTACGGGTCCATGTACTCACATAGTATATACATTGGCCTTAAAGTACTCCCTATATAGATACATTGGGCCCCAAAGTATACACTATTTGGGTACATGGACCCTTAGGGTAGAAGATTTTCAAGGTTTGGTTAGATTTCGTATTTTACGTGGGTTTAATCGGGGTCGCAGTGCCTAACTACAAGGGTCCAAAGGACCCAATAATTAGGTACTCGGCTTTAGGATAGTAGTTATGTAGGTTAGGATCTTGGGGAGTATATGATTATTAGGTACTTGGACCCTTGGGGTAACTACAAGGTCCTCTGAACTCCGGCAGCCGCAGGACTGAAACCCGCTGGCCCAACTGCGAAGCACAGACCCCCGAATTCCAAAACCCACAGCTGCTCTCGAGGTCACCACCGTCGGACTTACTGGGTCTAATATAGGGGCCTCAAAAATTACCAAAACTACTTTGGGGGTTCCGTATGATAGATATGGTATAATGGGCCCCAAGATCCTATTCTAATTCTGAAAGCCCCTATATTATTATCGAGATCCCTCAAGTAGCCCATATAGACCCCTTTAAAGGAACCCTATTCTAATTCTTAAGGCTCCTATATTATGGACTTAGGCTGAGGGTCTGAAGAGTTTCGGGCGTTGGGGTTCAAGGGTTGGGGTCTCGGAGCAGGCCACTGCGATATGCTTCGAAGTGGCCCTGTCGTGCCAAATGCGAGTTTCCGAAAATTAGGGGTGCCTTATTTTGGGGTCCTTTTAATAGGGATCCAATTTAGGGTACTATATTAGGGTCCCCTGTTGTTGGAAACTCCCAATATGAATTCTTGCTTAGAAAGATAAAGGAAAGCTCATCCCTCCCACTAGGTTCCTCTCGCGGAGAAGGTCACCAGGTTGCTTGCCAACTACTGCTGTAACTACCACTACCACTACCGCTGCCAGCCCACATGCCTAGGTATTTGAGGTACCACATCTCTGCACTCTGCACAGGGTGGTGCAGAGGGTGTTTCAGTACTTGCGGACGTTGTTGCACCCTTGACGCCAAAACCTCGCAGCTGTTTGGCCCTTCAATCAGGTGCTTTGAACAAGAAGAACACTCCAAACCTCATGAACTGTATGAAGTAGAAGCTAGCCCGGCCTCCCTACACTGAACCAAACGCACCCGTATGCCACAATTAACTAGAATGTAGCTGGTGTATGTCATACCATACACCACTGACGAACGGTAAGACGTGTGGGTAAGTTGCAGGCTATGCAGGAGTAGTGCGGCTAGTTTGTGCCCCAAGGTGGCACCCTGTGCCAGTTTTGCCGGCTGTTGTGTTAAATAGGAGTGTATAGATATTTGCTATCTCATCGACTGAAAACAATTGAAAAACCCTTTCCAGAATGCGATTAAGGCCGACCCACCCCGGTGTCCAAGCCTGCTGCCGGAACTGTGCCGTACCTCACAGCACCATGTTCGGGGCTCCTGTAGGGTCCCTTTAAGGGTTCCTATAAGACTAAGAGATATTACAGGGTTCCTGTAGTGCTTCTTTAAGGCTTCCTGTAAGAAGTTTTGTAGGGCTCCTTTACGGATATTACGGTTCACTAGCTTGTGGGGCTTGAGTTTTAGTGTCGTGGGCCTCAGCTTGGGCAAGCATTGCTTAAGCTTGGGCCGTGGCAGTGGGCGTCTCTTGCACTGATTTATCGTATGACTTGAAGCATGACGGGTCTAAGCATCTAGAGTCTACCGGGTAGAGGCGCCCTACAAGGGGCGGGGGCTCTTGTTCAAGCCCTGCGATGCACCAACTTACTAAGTGCCCTGATCCTCAAACCCTTTGAGTATTATTATTGCCCATTACGAACAAACGCCGAGCATACTTCTGACCCGCATTACTGCTTGCATTCTACACACTAAACAACCCCTAAACCGAACGCCGCCGGCATGCGTATTATCGTTTAATCATCTGGCCTGGTAGGCTCGTCGCTGCCGCCACCACTGCAGTGCCTGGGTGGTATGAGGCTGAATTGCAAGGCTCAAACCCTAAACCCTAAATCTTGTCTGGGCTTTTAAGTAACCAGGGAGAAAAAAGTATAAACTTTTATTTCATAAGGGTTCCTTTAAGAAAAAAGTATTAAAGTATGGTACTCCAATGCCCAGTTGTCTTCTTAGGAGTCACGAGACTTGCAACAAAGAGATGATCTGATCTGTATAATATAAGCGGTAGAATAAGATGTTGGGACTCTTTGATAGCATGATCACGATAGGGAACACTAAGGAAGAGTATTGGTATTCATTCCAAGCTCCAAATTCGTTGAAGTCTGAGGGCTTTCCAGCAAGAACGAATGCCTCGTCTAGCTAGTCCATGCCACGCAACTGGGTTTAGGCTGTAGGGTTTAGGGTTTAAGGTGTTGAATATAGGGATAGGTTTGATTAATTCCCAAAGCCATGTATGGTCCCTCATATAGCTATGCAATAACGGTCAATAACGCACCCCCCACAACTGCTTTCCAGGCCCCTCATAGCACATATTCTGTCGTCTGCTGATGATCGTGACAACGACGGTGCCGATGTCGAAGACGAGGATGATGGTCATTGTCGGTGCTGCTGATGAAGGGAGGTGTTGCTGAGGATGAGAGATGCTCATATTCATATTGTTGCAGCTGACGCTTCAAGCTAATGTGATAAGCTGCGTCCAGAAGATGGGCACAATGGTGGTGAGCATGATGGCTACGACGACACAACCACCAAGACGCTGATGGTGGTTGCTTGTGGCTGTGGTTATGGTGACCATACAGACTTCTACGTGTAAGAGCGTGATGGCATTCAGAGTGGTGGGCTTCGGATACTGCACAGTCAGGGTTTGGACTGTTGAGTGGTTCAGCGCAGTTGGCACAGGCTGGAGGTCTCTTGCCCAACAAAGACTTCCCCAACCCGAAACTTCTAAACCCTAACCCCCCAAATCCAACATCGGTATGACCCTCCGAGTAAACCACCCTAAACCGCGATGCACAAGCACACACAGCCTTTTTGGTGTACTTGCGAGGATACAAGAGACAACGGCGTCCACTAATCGTGTGGGGCCATCTATGCATCTTGTGAACCGTCCGGAAAGATCTGGGACGAGCGAGGGGTTACTTGGAGACTTGGAGGTTGTCGTTTGGGCAGTGCCAAGCTCGCTCTCACAAGAGATACCAGGTCAGACCTCCAAAGCCCTTCAGACAGGTCAACTGTTCCGCTTCTGGTGTAGGGATTCTGGGCAGCGCGAGTAATGATTTTGGTAGAATGTGGGGTTTCATTATGCTTTGGGGAAGTAACCCACTGGAACAGCACCTGACCTAGTACTTTGGGCATATATCGATACGGTACGAGGGTCGTGGAAGGGTCCTTTATGATTGGGTTTCCGGGCTTAGACAAGGATTCTAGAGGGATCTTGTAAGGATTGCAGAAGGGTTCTACAAGTCTACAAGCATGTGGAGCGAGATGGTTCGTGTTAACATGTTGTTCACATGTCATTATTATTGCATTCACCATCCTCATCATTGCAATTGTTGTTCATAGTAATATCATCAATCAAACTTGACTACTAATGTTGTTGCTATTTTCTACTACGATTGTTGTTATCCTCACTATTAAGGGTTTAGGGTTAAGGGCTTGCGGCCTCGCTTCTAGATTATTCTAATTTCTGGATTTGGGATAAACCGTTTCATGGGCTACTGGAGGCGCCTTCATCAGTAGAATCGGGTGTTCGGGTGCATTGTAGAAAAAATCCACAAACGGACCAGAAGAGACAGGGAACTTACCATTGACTGCTCAGACCGGTCCGCTACCGAAGGGCTTTTGTAGGCACTGCCCAGAGAGCCCAATACCCTTTAGTGAAGGAATATACCTTAAATCATTAGGGGCTTCATATTATGATTTAAGCTATATTCCTTAATTTGGGAATATACTAACATACCTTAAAGTATTAGGGGCTTCATATTATGATTTAAGCTATATTCCTTGTTTAAGGGGTATTGGGCCCTTGGGTGCCTGGTGCAGGGGATGATGCTCAATGTGGGACCCAGGCCCGAACCCTGAACCCTAAACCACTTCACCTTACCCCAAGGGTCCAAGTACCCAATCATCATATACTCTCCAGAATCCTAACCTACATAACTACTATCCTAAAACCGAGTACCTGATTATTGGGTCCTTTGGACCCTTGGGTTACTTGCTGAGTTCATAAAACCCCCCCCAAAAAAAATGTGCACTTTTGGTTTTACAGTGGTTAGCATTGTCCAAAAAAGTGTAAAGCGCATCCACTCAGCTACTAAGTCACTGGAAACGGGCCCTACTTCCACACTAACAGAAGGAAGACAAGTACACCATAAGAACCTACGAAGCTTAGACGTTTGGCCTTGGAGAACTAGCTTAAAAACCCGAAGACTCTTGCTCCCTGATCAAAAACCCGAAGACTCTTGATCCCTGATCCCGAGAACGCGGAACCACCCCAGCCGCTCAACTCCTAAACCTACAAAATCAGGTACAACCCTTCTAAAGTAATAAAGTAATAATATTCCGGAATCTCTCCCACACTTAGAAGCGTATGAGCCCTAAACGGCATGCAGATCGCCCCGTTCTGTTTGGGGACGCATAAAGGACCTAGGCAAAAACCATAGGGTTGGGATATCCCATAATCCTCCTTAAGTAAGCCAATAAAGATAAGAATATCGCACCCAAAAGCTTGCGGTTGCTCGCTTTGTGGTTCCTAACTGTCGTTTTCGCATCCTCCCCTGCGCCCGCGAGCGTGGCTCACGGGCCCATACCCGAATCCACGGAGTCGGAACCTCGGGGGGCGTGCACTAGTGATTGAATCATAAATACGGTTGATGATATAAAACCTGCATTACCTTGGGGACCCTTAACTATGGGAATTACGGAACTGGATTACGCTATGCTTTTTCTAATATTAGGGAACCCTAAGGAAGCAAGGAGAGCATAACCGTCTTACAAGCAAGCCACATACTGAGGTCGCCGGGGCTTGGGGCTTAGGTTTCCTTTAAGGGATCCTTTAAGGGATCTATAGGGTTTAGGGCTTTAGGTTTGGGATTTTAGATTGCCCTGATCCTGCTGGTAAACCCTCAAACCATCTCAAATCCTTTAAACACCTTGCGAAACCCTGCTGAATACTCCGGATGCATGTTTGGGATGTTAAGTGCCCTGTCCACATCTATCTACAGGCCCATCTTTACCCCAGTAACTACCGATTGAGAAACTTACTTTACCCTGAATTGCTTTCGTTTCCTGGACCCGTGTGGCGGCTGTTCAAGAAACCAGAATCAGAGTCTACCTATAGTCTCCATTGTAGCTCCCTTTTTTGGTTAACCAATTTTAAGGTTAGGATTCTATAATATAGTTAAGTTAACCAAAAAAGGAATTACAATGGAGACTATAGGCAGAATCTAGGCAACGTGGATTGATGCTCACGATTTACGTGTCCGGGTTCCGGGACCTCGATCCGACCTTCCCCAGGTTTAGGGCTTTGGGGTTTAGGGTTGAGGGTTTGGGGTTTAGGCTACAGCTACAATGACTTATATCTGGCCTTATAACTTCAAATTACGGTATTTAACTTACTGCCCCCAATAAACCACAGAAATAAAAGGCTAAACATTCCGATTCCTACTAAACTATAGGAACCCAAAAAGTTTAAAGGTTGGGTGTTGGGGATCTAAGTTAACCTTACTTACTAAGTTACTAAGTCCCATGATCATCCAAGTATCTTCCCATCCAAGTACCTTCCCAGCCCCACCGCTCAGATAAGTAGCCATACTATCACTATTATGCAAGTTTCACTTAGTTTCGGTTCAGGGTATAGGGCTTGGGGTCCTTAGTTTGATGTAGTAAGCATATTAGGGTTCTCAGCCTGAACATGCTAAGATATAAAGAGCATATGTTGAAACCATGTTTAACCGAGGCGCGGGAAAGAGACGTCACCTGATTCGCGGAGAAGCTAGATCGCATCCGGGGGACCACCTCGATCGCCTGAAGCCTGCTTGCGTGAACGCGGCTTAATTTAGGGGCCTTACGGTTCAGGGAAAGGGGCTCCATTTAGAGACCTCAAGATTTTTAAAAAAAAACTAGGGCTTTGCCTACAGTCTATTGTGGTTCCTTTTGTTGGTTAACCAATGTTATTGGCAAGGATCCTATGATATGATTTTGGTTAGACAGGTAACTACAATAGAGACTATCGGTGGGGCTTTGGGGTAGTACGAATACGGAACCCGAAGGAATGCTACTAGTACTTGCTCAGGCTTCTACCGATTCCACTGGCTTCTGCATTACCCCAAGGGTCCAAGTACCTAATAATCATATACTCCCCAAAATCCCAACCTACATAACTACTATCCTAAAGCCGAGTACCTAATTATAGGCCCTAAACCCCTATAGTACCTTTATAGATCCCTTATAGATCCCTTTAAAGGAACCCTTAATCCTAAAACCGAGTACCTAATTATTGGGTCCTTTGGACCCNCCTAATTATAGGCCCTAAACCCCTATAGTACCTTTATAGATCCCTTATAGATCCCTTTAAAGGAACCCTTAATCCTAAAACCGAGTACCTAATTATTGGGTCCTTTGGACCCTTGGGGTTAATTACAAGGTGGGGCTTCTGCTGTGTGGGTTGAGCCTGCAGGGATTCGATGAAAGGTTTCGGGTTTAGGGATTAGGGCTTAGGGTTCCTTTAAATCATAGGTTCCCATTGTCATGGTACTTCGGCAACCGTGGCAGTTCAAATCAACGTGCCACTTCAAGTCTTCAGTGTGGGTATTGAATAGAATAGGGGTTTGGGGCCCATTATACTACAATTATAGTAAGGAACCCCAAAATAGTGCAGGTAATTATTTAGGCCGCTATATTCTTCTATCTAGATAGGGACTCGAACAGGGTACCAGTTGGTTCTGTTTTGTTTGGGATCAAAGAACCCTCAATCAGTCCACTCAATTGCATCTTTAGAGACTTTACTCATTTCTTGAATTAAATCAGGAAGAGTCATAAACACAACAGAAGAGTCGCAAGATGTCTAGATTTCCTACATCACTATGCCTGCAATCCTCAAATTATTAATTATATGAGGCACAGCCTAAGCCCTACATCGGAAGCCCGCTGATACCCTAATTCCAGGACTGGAGTGTGGAAGCTGCATCGCCTCATCCGTTGGGCTCCGAGGCACATGCGGCTGGACTGTCCGTAGTTGTCTTCTAAAGAAACATAGCACACGGTCACTCATTATACGCAGCTACGTCCTTC
>BGNK01000109.1:341248-366830 GCA_003297005.1 Symbiodinium sp. clade A Y106 | reverse complement strand
CGGGGGGCTGGGGGCCGGCCAAAACCACCAAAATAAGAAATTGAGGGGCTCGATTTCTTGAATTTAAGAAATTGAGGGGCTCGATTTCTTATTTTGGGGGGTTCTGGTAAGGGCTGATTACAAGCTGGGTGAAAAATCGCATTGATATGATGGTCGGATGCCATGCCCGAGTGGATAAGCTGCCGTTTCAAATTAAGAAATTTGGGTTAAGAAATCCAGGGTACCCTCAAATCCCGAAACGTTTTTTTACTAAAAAAGGTGCGCTTCAAAAATAAGAAATCGAGCCCCCCTTCACGAAAAAAAACTGTTTCTTAACCGGCGCTGTCGCTGTACAAAAAAACACTGAACCTTAAACCTACAAATCCCAACCTGAACATCCCCCCAGCTGTCCCTAAATCCTGAACCCTAAACCCTAAGCTATGAACAACCAAGGCGCTCCACGCCAAGCCTGCAGGGTGATAATGGCGACTTCGACCTAAGAGTTTAAGGGGTTTCGGGAGTTCAGGGTTGCTAAATGGGCTCTTTAAAGGTTTCGGGAGTTCAGGGTTACTAAATGGGTTCTATAATTGGGGTTTAGGGTACTAAATGGGGTTACGGGCTACTAATAAGGGCTCTTCTAGATGGGTTTGAGCTTCAGGTTCTTAGGGATTTGAGGGTTTAAGGGTCAGGGTCTTGGGGCTTGGGGTTTCTGGTTCAGGGATTCTATGGATTTCAAGTTACATAGTATAAGATACTAGCCAGGGGTCCTTTTATTCTGTGTTGCAAACTGCTCCACGTCTCCCAAAACTCAAAGTGCGTTTCGTGAAACAGAAATTAAGACCTGGAGTGTGAGCGAATGCTCAAGTTACTTGGTAATTAAAGGGGCTTATAGGCTTCTATATAGGTAATGCAACGGTTCTACACGGGCCTTATAGGCACACCACGGGCCTTTCCAGTAATTGTGATGTTCCTTGATATTGGTCTTACCAGTGGCAGCGCGGCATCCCAGGAAGATCAAGAGTGGTGCGGTTTAGGCACGGAAGTTAGGGTCCCCCTTTGTAGAAGGGTGCCGTAAAATTTTGAGGCACCGAAAAAAGGGACCCTCATTTAGAGGACTACCAAAATAGTTAGGGTTTTGGGGTATATCATACCATGATTGTAGTGAGGAACCACCATAATAGTATTGGCAACTATTTAGGCCGGCATTCGGAGTTGTGTGCGACAAGACCTTCGACCTGTGTAGGTGGCAACACCCAAGAACAAACTTGGGGCCGGAGCCTTCACCAAGCAAGCACCCTAACAGGGGGGCCTTTCTAGTTTAAATAGGGCTTTGGGGTATTGATACTATAGTCATAATTAATAAGGAACCTCCACAGCAGTATTGGTAATAATTTAGGCCCCTATATAGAACAAACCTCCATGCAGAGTTCAAGAGTTGTCCAGAAGCCACAACATCGAACACCCCGAACCGCGGAAAGATGACATAAACCCCAAATCCACAACCACCCAGAGAGCCAAAGAACCTACCAATGCGGAATCTACATTTGTGTCAAAGAGGGCTTCTCAACATGAACTAAGTAAGGTGCATGACTTAGGTGACTAATACCCTAAACATCCCTAAACCTTAAATCCTAGACCCAACACCATCCTCAACCCGAGATCCTACCTATAGTCTCCATTGTAGTTCCTTTTTTGGTTAACCAATTTTATGGTTAGGATCCTATAATACAGTTTTTGGTTAACCCAAAAAAGGAACTACAATGGAGACTATAGGTAGACCCCAAATCCGAAACCCCTTCCGGCCGAGCCCTGCGCCAGGGTCGCCCAGGCAGCCGAGTGAGCCAAGAGCCAACGGGGCAAGAGATCTCCGAGAGACGGTGATACAGGGGCTTCAATAAAATAGGGTTTGGTGATGGAACTGAGATAGCCGGGAGTAGCACAGAAATTCATCACAAATGATGCCGGTGCTGATGACAATGACAATGGCTGTGGTTCGAAACAGAAAGGCACATGGATGACCATGATGTTCTTGCAGGGTGCGATGGCTATCCCAAAAACATCTGGGTAGTTGTCAAAATTATGGTCCCTTTTTGGGTACCCTAAGCAATAGGTGCCGTATTATAATAGGGACCCAAAAAGGGACCCTAATTTTAACAACCACCCATCAGTAAGCAACCGAGGACGAGGCCTTAAAGCACATGTAGCCAGGGTCAGTTCTAATTGGACCTTTCATTCTAGGATCCCTACAGCGAACCCCAGTCTAATCATTAAGGCCCTAACCCTAAACCCTAAATCCTAAACCCTTTGAGACCTGTTGAATCCATTGTCGGGACTCCCTGAAAAGCACAATAATCCCTAAGTTTAGCGTCTACTAAACCCTAAACCCTAAACCCCTAAACGCTAAACCCCTGAAGCCTAAACCCCTAAACCCTAAACGCCTGAGGGATATCGTGCATAGTCTCTTGGCCGTGCCTTGGCTCCGCAGCGCTTCCCGCAAGGAGACGAAGACCTGGTCTTCTTGGGCCCTGGGCTTCCGGGTTATGTTGGATCCCCTGGCCTTCATGGCCTTCCCAAGACCCTATACTCTCTCGCTCCCTCTCTCTCTCTCTGTATGTTTACATGTGTATATATATATATGTTTATATATTTAATGTGCATATGACATGAACTGATATGACAAAGGGTCCCTTGAATGGCTCTTGAGACTTCATCCACGTCATGCTAGGGATCTGCTCCTGCCCTTTGTTACAGGAAGGCGGGTCTTGGGGTTTGGGTGGAGTTTGGGGTTCAGGGGTTTGGGTTTAGGGTTTGTGTTTAAGTGCTGCGTGAGGGCTATATAGAGGTTTTGTACGAGGGTTATAAGGCCGTTTTATGGCTTCTTGCAGGTGTGTATTCCTGCTAGAGTTTAGGCTTTAAGGGTACTGGCTTTCCAAGACAAGGCCGTATCTGAGGTCGAATCTGATTTTGGGTGCAGTTCCCTAGTTGACCAGACTTGATAGACACCTGCATGCGGAATCAAAGGCGAAACCCGAAAGCCCCTGCCCTACAGTAGAAGCCCAAGAGTTGGAAACCCAATAGCCTAAGTCCTTAAGAGTAGTGTATAGGGAATCCCAGCACTATTTGGCCTTAATCCGGTTTCCAACTTTATGGGGCTTACTGTAAAGCCAAAAACCCTTATACCTAAGACAAAGCGCATCTCGAGGGCCTCGCTGAGGCCCCTACCATAGCATTCGAGATGCCAAAAACAATGGGCTTTCGCCAGCCCACTCGCCCCTCCCAGCCTTGGCGATAAACGGCTATTGACGGTTACAAATTACGCTCCTATTTTGGCTTTGAGAAGACGGGCCTGAGAATTTAAACCAACATCCTGTAGACAGCATGAAAGGGATTTGCATGTTCCGAAACTTAAAAGAGAAAACACAGAAACGCCCCGGCTGTCGCATTCAGATTCTGCCGCCCGCCACTCTCTCCAAGTGCCAAAATAGTGCAATAGTTATTGTTGCATTGTTATACGTACCAGCATAACTATGACTGATCGTTCCGAAACGCAACGGTGTTAAGCAACACAGAAGCTTGTGGAAAGTTTTCTACCGTCAGTTAAGGTTGATGCTCCTTATTCGGGCCCACATATGGGTAGTTCTCAAAATCAGGGTATCGTTTAGGGGTGCACTGTTTTGGGGATCTAAAGAGGGACCCTCACTGCGCACTTTTCTGGTCTCGATCCGCGATAGTCAGCGGTGCAGTCTTCGTCGGCTTGTGGTTCCTGCGCCTCCCTTCTTGCGGTTGATGATATAAATCCTGCATTACCTTAAGGACCCTAAACTATGGGAATTAAGGTATATTCCGTATTATGGGTAATGCAGGATTTATACCATCACCTCCTAGGACCTGCTTGAAGATGCCGAGAGGAGGCTGCTCATCTGCTGAAGCTGGCGGCGAAACGAAGTCGGAGTAGGTCGTCGAGGAGGATCTTGTACTGGAGCTCCTGTGTTTAGGGTTTAAGGCTTAGGTGATAATCTGATAGGGCTTAGGTGATAAGGTATAGGGTTTAGGTTTCGGGCTTAAGTGATAGGGTTTAGGGGTTTAGGGTTAGGGTTTAGGGCTCCTGGTGTGTGTCGGAGGCCTACTGCTCCTTCTTCTCCGTCTCGGAAGAGCCTGGCGCAGCGCCTGAGGCCGCTCTCTTGCTGCACCTCCTACCATCCCGAGTATTGGAAGTAAAGATGGAAGTAGAAGTAGAAGTAGTAGTAGAAGTAAAAGTAGTAATAGAAGTAGAAGTGGTAGTAGTAGCAGCAGCATGAGTAGTAGTAGTAGTAGTACTCCTACTCCTACTCCTACTCTACTCCTACTCCTAGTCCTACTCCTGCTCCTGCTCCTGCTCCTGCTCCCACTCCCACTCCCACTCCCACTCCCACTCCGACTCCTGCTCCTGCTCCTGCTCCTGCTCCTGCTCCTGCTCCTGCTCCTGCTCCTACTCCTACTCCTACTCCTACTCCTACTCCTACTCCTACTCCTAGTAGTAGTAGTAGTAGTAGTAGTAGTACTAGTAGTAGTAGTAGTAGTAGTAGTAGTAGTAGTAGTAGTACTAGTAGTAGTAGTACTAGTAGTACTAGCAGTACTAGTAGTGCCAGTATTAGTACTAGTTCTTGTAGTAGTAGTCGTAGTCGTACTAGTCGTCTTAGTAGTAGCAGGAGGAGGAGGAGGAGTGGGAGAAGGAGTCGGAGTGGGAGTAGGAGATAAGCAACAGCAGCAGTAGGAATACTAGTTTCAACCCCTCTGTCATCACTCATCACCCCACTCTGACCATCTGTCTATCTGTCTACCTACCTACCTACCTATCTACCGATCTACCGCTCTATGTATACATCTGCTTATCTACCTATCTACTAACCTGTCTGTTTATCTACCCATTGATCTATGATCATCCAATGAATCAAACATCCACAGGCTCGCTCACTAACTCACTCAATCACACACTCCCTCGCTCGCTCACACTACTCTCTCACTCCGCCTATATTACACATACATCTATACATACATACACAATTACATTATTACATACATACATACCTACATCCATGCATACAGACAGACAGCCAGGCAGGCAGGCAACCAGTCAGACAGACACACTTACATACTTACGTACATACTTACTTTTACTTCCTTACAGACTTACAGGCAAAAACACACATGCACACACATGATCTTGCAGGCAGGCTGCCTGTTCCTTGGCTTTCCAAATGGCTAAACTCTCCATGCCACATGGCCCAGCACCTGTCAGCTGTCAGGCTTTTACCCCAAAGCCTTAAACCTTAAACCTGAACCCGCACAAACGCACTGGTCGCCCTCACCTTAGTACTATGACTGCTTTGCCGACTGTTACCGCTACCAATGCCCTGGCCCTTGCTGCTGCTTCTGCTCCTCCTCCTCCTCCTTCTCCTACTCTGCCTTAAACGACAAAGACACGTACCCAAAGGCTACTAGCTGGCAGCCTTACTGCCACTGCGTCTGCCAAACGTAGTTTCTGAGATCTCCAGCATTTGTGGTCGGCAGAAGGCAGGCGTGAGTCTACGTGCCGGCTTACTGACCACGAGGCCGCCGTCTTCCGAAGTGACGTACTGTCACCATGGGTAGTGATGCCTGAAACGGACACCAACTATGTGCTGTAGAGTGTATGCATTATAAACAAATTATGGAGATAAACGACGATGGATGGGACACTCTTTCGAAAGCTGCAGCTTTCTCGTGGGGTGCGGAAGGTGAATAAGTGGCAAAGTGGAAAGCCCTCGAAAACGAGACGTCACAGACTCACTACCAACTCCCAGCTCCGTGACTACACCTCTGTTCTACTAAACAGGCACGACATCGCACAGCATCGGCCCATACCTGAACCTCAAACCCTAAACTCGCCCGTACTGCAAATGACTTGCAGATGAAAGAGTCATTGGACCCACGACATGAAACCAACGCCTCTTGCCAGCGGCAGCCGAGTGGCAAAAGAATCACCGCAAAGTCGATGTAAAGATCGGACAGGTTCCAGAAGAAAGAAGTGTTCAGAATGCCACTGATGGACAGCAGCCAGTAGTCAATGACCTCGGCTCCTAGAAACTATATTGGGCTTGAGGATTCGTCACGTAGAGTCTAAACCCTCTATACATGTCTAAACCCGAGGCAGACCTCTAAGATGCCCTGTTTTCACCGTTTAAGCAGTTTAAGTTTAAATAAAGCCGAGCCCTATATCAACCCCAGTTTACATCATAAGCTATATCAGCACCCCCCCCCAAGGACCCTTTAATAGGCGTTTATGGTCCTTAATGGTGGGTGTTTAGGGTATAATAGGGGGGCGTTGGGGGGTGCTGGTAAGCTTTCAACCTAAAGCCCTTTGACCCTACACCCTAAGCCCTACACCCGCCGATCCTGAACTCCCGAGCCAAGCCGCTCCGCCGACAGAAAGCCGATCGGCGACGTTCCCGAGGCCCCCGGCGATAAGGAAAATCAAACCAAGCCGGGACGACCTCTGGGAAATCGGGACATCAATAGGTTTTTTGGGTATTTTTTATGGCTTTTTTGTGTATTTTTTATGGTTCTCTGGCCTTCGATTGCAAAAAACCTGTAAGAATCACAAGGATAGGCCTAACTTAGGGTTTTTTGTGTATTTTTTATGGTTTTCTGGGCCTCGATGTACGGCACCTGTACGCGTCGCAAGGATGGGCCATATATGTCTGCATATATCTTAAACACGCGCCCGCAGTCGGCGATAACCTTTCGCCATATATCTTAAAACACGCCCCCTCTTTTGTAACGGCTCATCATATATCTTAGACACGCCCCCTCATTCGGCGATTCCGCTTCGCCAGATATCTTTAACACGAGCCGCATTCGGCGATAACGGTTCACCATATATCTTAAACACGCCTCCTCTTTTGGTGCTAACGGCTCATCATATATCTTAAACACGCGCCCTGATTCGGCGATTCCGGTTCAGCATATATCTTAAGCACGCCCCCTCTTTTGGCGGTTCCGGTTCACCAGATATCTTTAACACGCCCCCTCTTTTGCCGGTTTCGATTCATCATATATCTCAAACCACGCCCCCTCATTTGGCGATTCCGGTACCCCATATATCTAAACACTTGGTGGATCCGGGTCATNACACGCTCCCCTCAGTTGGCGATAACGGCTCATCCTATATCTTAAACACGCCCCCCTCATTTGGTATCTTGAACCATATATCTGAAGAACGCCCCAGATTTGGTGGTTCCGGTTCACCAGATATCTAAAGCACGCCCCTTATTTGGTAATTCCGGGTCATCCTGTATCTTGAACGTGCCCCTCTCGATTGGCGATAACGGTTCAACATACATGTTAAACACGCCCTCCACATTTGGCGATAACGGCTCATGATATGTGTCAAACACCCCCCCCTCATTTGGCGATTCCGGATAAACATATATCGTATATATCTGAGGCACACCCCCTTATTTGATAATTTCGGTTCACCATATACGTCTTTCACAACCCCTCATTCGGCGAAAACAGTTCACCATATATCTTAGCTTGCGTGGCCCAACCATAAAGCGGGGGGTGGGCCCCTAGGACGGGCTGTGAAAAGAAAAGTCTCAGAAGAGTTATGCGCTTGACTTGCTACGACCTATCGCACATGGCCAGAAAGCGCTCTTGATNCTGTGAAAAGAAAAGTCTCAGAAGAGTTATGCGCTTGACTTGCTACGACCTATCGCACATGGCCAGAAAGCGCTCTTGATGGTACGGCGTTCGCTAAAGCACAACGGGGCTTTAGAAAAGGGGGGGGCGGCCCCCCGCGTTTGCAAACGCAACCGCGCGGGGACCTGGGGTTCATCACATCTTAAGCACGCGCCCTCATTTGGCGATTCCGGTTCACCATAGATTATGCCACATATCTTAGACACGCCCCCCCTATTTGGTAATTCCGGTTCACCATATATCTGTAACACGACCCCTCATTCGGCGATGACCGTTCGCCATATATCTTAAACACGCCCCCTCTTTTGGTGATAACGGCTCATCATATATCTTAAACAAGCCCCCTCATTCGGCGATGCCGCTTCGCCAGATATCTTTAACACGAGCCCGCATTCGGCGATAACGGTTCACCATACATCTTAAATACGCCCCCCCTCAGCGTTTGGCGATTCCGATTCATCATATATCTCAAACACGCCCCCTCATTTGGCGATTCCGGTACTCCATACTCACTGGCTTGCAGGTGTAACGCCAGATCAACAGCCCGACTGATTGACGGCNTTTGGCGATTCCGGTACTCCATACTCACTGGCTTGCAGGTGTAACGCCAGATCAACAGCCCGACTGATTGACGGCTCGGTTGGTAGACGTACTGACTGGCTGACTGACTCACCGCTGCCCGCTGACCGACTGACTGACTGACTGACTCGCGCGTCTGCCGAACGGAAAACCATAAAAAATACAAAAAAAATACCCAAAAAGAACCCCCACCCTTAAGGGCTCATGGGATTTCAAGGCTCCATACGAGTTTCAGGTGGACGGCTGTCATATAGGGCCCCTAAGTATTAGAATAGGGTTTCGGGGGATGCATTCTGGCATGTATATATATATATATATATTTATACTTATGTTGCATAAGGACTGTATCATGGGATATCATATCGAGTTATTCCGACCCCTGCAGCCACAGCAGGGTCTTCGAGGCTGGGGTCTGGGGCTCATACGGTTTAGGGCTTCGGATTGATGTGGGGATGGACATGCAGTCCCTAAACCCTAAATCCTAAACCCTAAACCGTTGATAAGAGTTGTTGCCAAAGTTGTTGCTAATGTTTTTGGTGCTGGTATTGGGGCTGTTGGGCAGGGGCTTTTGTGGCCCAGGGCTCTAAACTCTAAACTTGAGACATGCTGGCTTAAGGTCCAGGGGTTTAGGGCATACAGGGTTTAGCATTTAGGGATACTGAGACAGGCGTGGAATGAAACAGAGCGAGAGAGAGGTAGGTATTGTATAAACACAATTGTAGGAGGTACTATTGTGCCGCTACCAGCTTTACCCCGGAGCCGCAGGATCAGATGACTCGTCCCAAGCCGCAAAACCCAAAGACTAGCCCCCGGCACCCTAAACCCTTACCATCCTGCACCCACCCCCTTATAAACCCTGAACAATCCCAAGCGCTGAAGCCTACACCCCACCTTTCCAGGCCTTATAAGCCCTAAACCCTAAACTAAACATATGGCGCATTCCCTGTTTAAGAGGCACGTGGCTACCCTAAGCCCTAAACTCTACGAAGCCCTGAACTTCCCCAAATCCCCTAATATAGGGGACTTGACAATTAGAATAGGGTTTCGGGGACCATTATACTCTAATTATAATAAGGACCCCCCAAAAAATAGTATAGGTAATTATTGAGGCCCCTATATTAAACCCGAAATTTAAGTGCCACGGGGCCTGTGGGTGACCTGTCGCGAAGCCCAGGCCACGAAGAAGCCACTCGCCAGCACCCCCAAAGTTATCAGGAGCTTTGATCCCACCGGGCCTTGTTTAGGGTTTGGGGCCGTAAGGGTTTGGGCTGGAGTTCAAAGCTGGGGATGGCGGGTGGAGTTTGGTCGTTGAGCTTAGTGACTCTTGTTTCAGATTATAGGTTGAGGGATTTTTGGGTCTCGGGCGTAGCGGCGTAGGGGATCCAATGTTCTACCGGGTTTTTTTGATGATGATGTGTGTGTGTGTGCAAAACGACCGTATGCTCAACTTGTAGAATCTTCGGCCACCCCAACTCTGAAGAAGCCTCCGCAGGCGAAGCAGCAAACCGGTAATGACATCGGAAAGTCTCCTCCTGCACTACTTTACACTAAAACCTAGCACGACGGCTCATCATGGAAACTATCATTGCCTACCGCATAAAAGTCCACGCAGATCTCTATCCTCATACTGTATAGGAGACACACAACTCTAAATTCGCACAGAAGCCGTACAGGACTGTCTAAAAACACACACACACACACGATGCAGATTCACCAATACTGCATCTCAAATCAGAGCACATACTGCATTTTAGGAATACTTAATCCTACCTACTATAGATATGTTATGAACCGTAGCCGCAAGGAATACCGGGAACCGTAGTATTCACTATACTATACTACACTATACTATACTATGTATTCTAACCCCTTTACTGCCCTGATACGTGAGTGAGATTTTAAGATTCTAAGGCGCTCCCCCAATAAAGGAACTCGTAAAGTCATCCCTTCAAGGATCCCTTAAACTAACCCTTGAAGGAACCCGTGAAGCTTAAAGGAACCCTCAACAGGACGGCCAAGCTGCCGATCGCTGACTGAAAAGATGGCACCCAGAAGCCCAGAGCAGATCCCAGGTTCAGGTGGAAGCCCCAGCTGATCCTGAACAGGGCAGTTAGGGTTTAGGGTTTATGTAGGGTTTAGGGATTTGGGGTTTAGGGTTTAGGGATTTGGGGTTGAGGGTTTAGGGGTTTAGGGCTTTAGGGGTTCAGGGCTTAGGTGCTTGGGGTTAAGGGTTTTAGGGTTGAAGGTTTGGGGTTTGGGCCGCATGAGGGGCATCTATTCGATTATACTCGCTTCGATTTTTACTACTGAGGATTCGCAGGCCGGGGCTTTCAAAATTTAGGGTAGGGCACAGGGCTTGGAGGGTTTAGGCTTAAGGGTTGAGGGCTTGAGGGTTGGGGCAGGCATACCCAAGCTCAGGGCTGAGGGCTTAGGGATTGTGATCAGGATTCTATGCCCAAACACAACCCTTTACACTCTCGAGCCTGCAATCTAAGCGTGGGGATGTTCGTAGGAGTCGCTAGTTACATTTTCCCCTTAGCAGTGCTAATCTACCGAGCTCTGATGATGAAGGCACCTGGATTACACGGTGGTGCTTGCTTTCAGGATTATAAAGATTCGGGCTGGGCTGAAAGGGCTTGTAATGCTATGAAGGGTCTATAGCATTCGGGCTTAAGGAGCCCTACACCGGAAACTTGGAAGCCTAAACCCCATAAATTCCTTGAGCTATGCCCAAAGTCCCCAACCTTACCATTCGTGTCGAATATCCCACGAAACTAAAGGTTAACCTTGGGGAATGTATAGCGGTGCCTGCTGTACTACTGAGTCACAACCTACAAACCGGAACATCCTCGCTGGCCCAAAACCCAAGGAAATAAACGTTCAAACTTTCAGAATCGACTACCTTATAAGAACCCCAAGAGTTGAAAAGTTGAGTTTACAGCCAATAAGCATTTGAGTGCCCGACTTCAGATGGTTGCCGGCCAAGCCCAAATCCAACAGGGTGCCCGACATGTTCTCCCGGGCTCCATAGCTGTAGACCTTGAGAATGGCCTGGCATCAAGGAAGACGTCAACCCTAAACTCTACAGACTCCAAAAGCCCTAAGCCCTAACGCCCTAAAGCTTCAACGCCCTAAACCCTAAATCCTAAACCACCTTAAAAGCCTTAAACCCTAAACGTTCGACACTTCCCTAAAACTTCCAGAAAGCTCCAGAAGCCCTAACTAGGTGGGGTGTTTAAAGCCTTTGAAAAATATTAGTAAATAAGATCCTCTGAAGCCCAGTAAGGGAAAAAATAAACTGTCCCAAAGCCCTACCTAGAAACCACCTTAAAAGCCGTAAGCCCTAGACTTCCCTAAACCCTCCAGGAAGCTCCAGAAGCCCTAAACCCTAAAGCTTCTCGAAGCTTTTAGCGTCGCAGAGTTCAGGTTCCTTGGACCTGGTAGCTGGGGCCTGGGGTTTAGGGGTTTAGGGGTTTAGGGCTTTAGGGTTTTACGGGTTTAGGGGTTTAGGGCTTTAGGGTTTTAGGGTTTTAGGGTTTAGGGCTTTAGGGGTTTAGGGGTTTAGGGCTTTAGGGGCTTAGGGGTTTAGCATACTCGGAATCATGCACCAGGGTGTTGATTTAGGAACATAGAACTCCATAAACCCCTACGCAGCCTAAGTGAAATCTTCACGCAGCCATGAAACCCTCAAACAGAAATGGGGGCCTCAAAGACAAGAGAACCATCTGTAGAACCCGAAGTAATCTGTTTTTGTTTATGAGAACCCCTGTAAAACAAAAAAACAATAAAGGTACCCCTATAAACTTTCTAGAACCCCCATATTGGAATCTGGGCGGGTACCAAGCTTCGAAGCCGAAGCCCATGAATTCGAACACCTCTCCTAGACCCAAGAGTAACCTAGGAATGAAAAGGGTGCCCTTTTTGGGTTCGAAGGGGTTATAAGAGAACCTAAATCCTAAAAAAAAGGAATAAGGGCTTACTCTGGGTCCGAGTCTCCACTTAGGGCCTAGGGTTTCCGGTTTAAGTTTAGGGTTTTGGGCTTTTGACCCCCAAGCTCTAAACCCAAAGCTTTAAATTCCAAAACTCTGGACCCTGTACCACAATGCCTGAACAAAACCCCTAAGTTTATGCGCCGAGAGGACCCAATTCGAGATGCCATAGCCAACAAGCGTTTAGGAGATCAGGAATCCTCTACTTGAAGGATCATGGGACTTAGTAACTAGGGATAGAATTAAGGTAACCATATTTATAATTACTTATAACCCCAATTACGTAACCTATAACCTAACTTACTAAGTCCTCTGATCCTCCAAGTAAGGGATACGGGGACCTCTGTCAAGGAAGCCTAGTGCCCTAAACTTGCCACCAGAGGCTCAAGAAAGCCAAACCCTGAAACCCCAAACGCACAACTTTCCCAAACTCTACACCCTGAAACCTAAACCCTAAACCCTACACCCTGAAACCCTGAAACCCTAGACCCTAAGCCCTGAACCCTAAACCCTGAAACCCTGAACCCTAAGCTATCCTAAACTCCACACCCTGAAACCCTAAACATGAGACTCTCCTAGGCTCTGAACTCTGAAAACCCTGAACCCTAAGCTATCCTAAACTCTAAACTCCAAAAGGCTGGAGGGTGTAGCGTTCATAAAGGGTTTTTAGGGTTTACCTCTAGTCTCCATTGTAGTTCCTTTTTTTGGTTAAACAGTTTTCTGGTTAGGATCCTATAATATAGGTTTTGGTTAACCAAAAAAAAGGAACTACAATGGAGACTAGAGGTAAACTCTAAACCCTAAACCCTAAACTATCCTAAACTCTAAACTCCAAACCAAAAAATACAGCTACGGAGCCTCGGGGAGGCCCAAAGAAAGGACAACTGCCAGCCAGCTCCACATGAGGAAGGGAGGTGTGGGAAGCGAAGGGTAGGGGGTATAGGGTATAGGGTTTAGGGTATAGGGTTTAGGGTTTAGGGTTTAGGGTATAGGGTTTAGGGTTTAGGGTATAGGGTTTAGGGTTTAGGGTTTATCAGGGTATTAGGGTATTAGGGCATTAGGGTATCAGGGTATAGGGCATTGAGGTATAGGGCATGGGGTATAGGGTATAGGGTACAGGCTGCCTATGAACTACGGCTGCGCTTGAGGCATCTTTCTGACTGCAGCCCTTCCCTCAGAGATCCTCAGATGTCAGAGGGAGCTTCAAAGAACACAGGGATTCTGACATAATATGGGGGCCTTAATAATTAGAATAGGGCTCCTTTAAAGGGTTCTTTCAGGGCTATTTTCAGGGATCTGTAGGGGTACTAGAAATAGGGGCCTTAATAATTAGAATAGGGTTTCGGGGTATATCATACTATAATTCTGATAAGGAACCCCAAGAATAGTATTGGTAATTATTTAAGCCCCTATATTACATCGTAAACTGCCCATTGAAGAAACCCCTAATTAGGGGTCGACGAGTGGGCACATGATACGGCTCCCTCGCCTTCACTACCGCGACGGAGCCAGAAACCCTAAGGCTCAATGGTATGGTCTTTGGCATCCTCGATTGACCCAGGACGCACTGCTCCGGTCCACTGGCAACTTGAGACATCTAGACCATGAGCCCTAAACCGAACTGAAACAGAAGCTGTGTAAAGATAAAGCGAATTTTTCCGGCGCAGGTTCAGCTCCTGTGGCATGCCATGAGGCACCAGCATGAACATCAGCAGCAATGCATCCTAAACAAAGTGAACACCCTGCAGCGGAACAGCGACAATAAACAAACCACGATCCCTTAAACCCTAGACCCTGAACCCAAGCCATTCCCACTGCGACTTCGCATAACTGTTGTTGTCACTGGTATCGGGCAAGAAGATCCAGCCGGCAGCCAACCATCTCTAGCACCGGGGCTTGCATTGCAAGCTAGACGGACATGCCTGGAAACTGATTCGAAGCGCGGCTTCTTTTGGGGAAACTCCTTCGGTGCTCACCAGCAAAGGCCGGGCTCGCAAGCCATAGAGTTCTGCATCTAATAGAAGGGCCTTAACAATTAGAATAGGGTTTCGGGGCCCATTAAACCATAATTATGATAAGGAACCACCCCAAGAAATAGTATGGGTAATCATTAAGGCCCCCATGGTGCCCTTCTTCAGGAATCAGCAAAGATGCGAGTATTCCGCAAAGTTTGTGTGCCCGGTGGCCTGGAAGGGAAAGGGCCGATATAACTCATAACTCCACTGCCAGGGGGGTCCAGGGTTGGGGTTACGGTTTAGAGGGATTTGACTCACTGGCCCAAAAGCCAAGGAAATAAAAGTTGAAACTTTCAGAATCGACTACCTTGTAAGAAGCCCAAAAGTTGAAAAGTTGAGTTTAGAGCCAATAAGTCGAAGGACGTAGTAGTATAGTCTGATACAGCGCCGGTAAAAGATGCCTTGGCGTACTGTAGGAGCCTAAATCGAGCCCAATACTATTTTGGGGGTTCCTTATTATACTTATAGTATCACGGGCCCTAAAACCCTATTCCAATTAAGTATTAAGGCCCCGATATTAGAGGCTAGAGGATGCCTCGTATGGCAGCTTAACAGTTGCCGGCTGCCTTTGCACGGGGTTTGGGTTGGGGAAAGAAGCTTTCGGGCTTGAGGGATTAGGGTTTAGGGTTTAGGTTTTCGTGGTGAATGGAGCAGGCATCACATTCCCAGAACCAGTCGCTATATTCAACACAGTCAGACCGTACAAACCGCACAAAGTCCTCTCAATGTGTGGGAATGCCACCAGCCAGATCCAAAGGAAATGTGATCTGGCGACACTTCTCTTTGCAAAGGGTCAAACCTGCGGGAAACGAGGCTGAGTGTTCGGCTTAGGCATGAGGCCGGGGCCGCTTTGCCTCAATGCTCAAACTTGCTTACACGAAGCCGAAGCTTCTTGGCCTGAATAATCGAAATTGAATCCTGCAAAGTAGAAGCCCGAAGACTCAGAAATTTCTCCCGAGCTGGTGCCTTGGCATGCTCCACGGCATCCGTCTGCCCAACCAATCCCTTCTGGCAGACCAAACAGCGCAATGTGAAGTTGGCGGTGTCCGTGAAATGACCTCGGTGGCCCGAACCGCAATCCTGTAGAAGAAAAGACTACCTCCAGTCTCCATTGTAGTTCCTTTTATTGGTTATCCAAAAACTATATTATAGGATCCTAACCAGAAAACTGGCTAACCACAAAAAGGCACCACAATGGAGACTATAGGTTATGGTGAATGCGGAGATACACAGCTGAAAGCGAACGGCAGAAATTACAACAAACTGATCAACATGAGGGTGACAAAAGGATGTTATTTAGGTTGTTGCTCAATCATCGTCGTCGTAGTAGCAGTAGTAATTCGTAAAGGAGTGGCAGAAGTAGGAGCGGGAGTACATAGGAGCAGGAGAAGGAGCAGAAGGAGTAGTCTTCGTCATCATGGTCCGACATCGTCGGAGTATTGGGGGCTGCACATAGCTGCTTATCTCCTTTCAGGGCACCTCCAATCGCACGCAGATTTTCGCCCACTTTTTAATACTGATGCGATGATGACGACTATGATGATGCGAAAAGACTACAACCGGAATTATCAGCACCAAAGTCACCATGGGCACAGTGGCGCTCAGAACATCATGACGACAACTCCAGCTCCACCGCATATCGGTAGCCCAGGAAGGTTAGCATCTGACCCATTTTGAACATCTCCCAATGCGACTCCCCATGCAAAACAAGCGGAACATGCAACCGCTGCCCGGGTGCGAACAGCCCACAGGCCCATGAGCCCTGCGCATCAGGAAACCGATACAGCACGAACAGTGAAGGTGTCGCAGTCTAAGATACATGGCGTATTAATGGGGGTTTAGGGCTTGTAGGGCTAACAAGCCTTGACTAGCGAGACAAGTCGTCGAATCAACAATCGATGAATCGCTCCTCTCTGCCCGCAAAACGACAAAGCTAAGGCCCTTTACATTTCTCCATTGAGAAGGACAGCCCCTGCTTACTTCTATCTATCGTTTTTCCATGTCTAACGCAACACCACGTTCTCGTGATTTAAGCTGCCTACACAAGGGCCTACACCCGAAACAAAAAAACTTTTGTGCCAAGTGACGTTTGGAGTTCGCCTCCTGAAAGCGGGGTTTAGGGCCTAGTTTAGGGTTTACCCAAAACTTGACAAGCCACATGTTCAGGGTATCTTACTGATCAGTGTGGATATGGCCTGAAGAAAATCTCTTGTACTGTATCCTAGCGATCTGCAGGATGACGACATTTGGAAATAAATGATAATGATTATGATGCGTTGCCAGCTACGACATGGAACATCCCAGATTTGAACCATGCAGTCAAACCCTAAACTAGGTGTCAATGTCAACAGTCCCCGAAGCTCTTGAAAATCAGGGTTCTATGTTGACCAATCAGGGAAATTCAAACATAATCCCAAGCCCTGGCTTGATCAGCGCACCTTCGTCTCCACATCCCGGAACCAGCTCATGAACAAAGCAGTTGACAAAGATTTGCAGTCTGAAAAAGGCAAGCACTCCCAAACCCGATAGCCGAAAGCCGAGATCCTAAACCTTTCGTCTTATAGACCCTAAACCTTAACTCCTACACATAAACCCTAGGTCCTAAGCCCGTAATTCAACCCCGAAAGCAGTCAGTCACATCCCAAATTGTCTTGTCCCCGAAGGCCTTGGCGATCTGCCTTGCCTCCTCGAGGGCAGTGGCATCCGCCACGCTAAACAAAGCCACCTCCTCCGAATCTCCTGACAGGATTTTGGGGTTAGTGAACACAGGTCTGCTTTGTGGGCCGGGGTTCAACCGGTTTGAGGTTTATAGGGCTTTATGATTTCATGTGGGATCCTGGCTACCTCAAAGGATTGCTTTCCCTAGACTAGAGTTCTCTGCCGATTGTTTTTGAGCTCTCCGAGCTTCGAGCAGTGTACCTCAAGATAGCAGAACCAACATGTTTGTTGGATTCCCACACACTCTTGATACGGGCTTGCAAGAGCACCTACAAGTCAAATTAGATCATGGCAATTTAGAGCATCAGCGGCCTGGCAAAGCCTCACGGACCAACACATCGTAGTGAATGCCGTCGTAGATGAGAAGGGCACGTTGCTGATAGCCTCTGCAAGAACGACCACAGGAATCCTTGAGGACTTCTGTCGGTTCAGTTTAGCGTCTAGGGTTTGGGTCTCAGGGCTGCGCGACCCTTAACCCTAAAGACAAGCCACTTCGTGTCGCCATGCTTTGGTTCAAGCATACGATGTGATAGTTTCAGAAAATGCAGGCTCCTAATTTAGATAGTGTAGGGGCCTTAATAAATTAGATGACAGGGTTTTGGGAATCATCGTTGTATAATTATAGAAAGGAGCCCTAAGGAATAGACTTGGGAATTGTTAAGCCATTACATGAATAGAACCCGCACAAGGACCCACGATAGTCGGAGGCTTCAAAAGGTGGGATATGCCTCTGCTTTAAGACTATCCCACCTACCTTCATCCTACCCTTGCAACCCTGTGATATGTAGGGACCACCCTGACTTTAAGAGGCTCCTATATGTAGTTCTTCAGTGAAGCTGTTGCGCAAATCTGGTTAGGGGTGTAAGGCTTACGGCTGAGGGGTTTACGGATTAAAGTATTGGGGCTTAGGGTTGCCATGTCTGGCATCTGCAGCGAAACCGATCAAGAAAAATCCACCCCAGACTACTGTAGCGCAACCCCTTAATCAAGATCAGAATACTGGAAAACCAATAGTCCCTGAACCTTGAATCTGCAAAATCCTAAACCCGGAGCCCGCAACATCCCTAAACCTAAAACAAATATACATCCTGAACCAAAAGTTTTTTTGGGCGAAGAAGCCCTTGCCCTCGCCGAAGATATCAACCCGCAGCGATTGGCAGTCGAAAGCGGCTATCTCAGCTTCCTGATTTATGGCATTAGGTTTGGGGTTTGGGGCCTCGTGTTTCGGGTTTCGGATGTAAGGAACAACACATCCACAAACCGTAGCTCAGGACCGGCGTTTTGGAACTTTAGAAAGGGACGGAGAAAAAGATCCGTCCACAAGGTGAGGCGAACAAACTTGAACAAAGCATACTGATTGCGATCTCCTGCATATGGTTCGAAAAACACTCCCTCAAGTCACAAAAGGCGCTTGCAAATCGGATGTGCGGATGACGAGGATTTAGGGCGATTCCCGATATCCTGGGATCTCCACTGGAGGGGGCCGGCATGATTAGATTAAAGTCTTGGACGTCCTTATATCTTGAACTGAAGATTTTCGGGCACCCACAGAAATACTGCTAGCAGTTGTTCCGGCCCGAACATGATTATGCGGCATTTGGGCGTGGGACTTGCAAACAACCCTAAAGCCGATCCCCTAAGCCCTACGAGTACTATACCCTCAACCCTCGATCCTCTACTCTCAACCCCGTACCTTTTACCCTAAACCCGAAACACCCCAGTTTCAGGGCCTTTGTAATTCGGAGAGGGTTTTGGAAGATGTTCTACGAAAACTATATCGGGGCTATGAAAGGAACAGGTTGTTAACTATTCCGACCCCTATATATCATTCGCAGAAAGGGGACTGTTGTGAGGTGGATTTTTTGTTACTTTGGAAAGTGTGCATCGTGAGGTGGAGAAGGATTACTTTGGAGTCGGAGCATGGCAACGTGAGCAAACAGAGGCATGAAAGTTGCTTTGACATGTCCGGTCCATGCTCCGGCGCAACTTTTTTTGTTAGAACTGAACTGCAGCCGGCTTCTTTAAGAGCCCTTTGGCCTGGAGGCTTGCGAACAGCTTTGCGGGCAACGACATTTTTTTGCGGCGGCCAATGTTAACCGGCACATCCTGCAGATTGCCGTTGCAAAAACATACATGCCTCCGCAACCCAACCTGTGCGAATGCGGTCTCAAGCCGATGAAGACAGAGTTCAGCGTGCGAGCCCAGGCATTAAAGATCGCAGGAAGATTGGTGCGCACCTGGGCACATCGTTTCTTCACAGCTCCGGTCCACCGTTCGGGGCGCTTGTGGTTGGGAGCATGGAGAGCATCTACCACATAGTGCGTGATCATACTGAAGGCCTCAAGGTTGTTCTTTTTGATGTGTTTTCCAAGCGGCAGGCATCATCGTGAAGAAGCAAACTGATTTTTATTCATTGGAGCATTAGAACCTTTTGTAGCAACGTGGCCTGGTCCTCGTTCATTTGGTTGAATATTTTCGGCAGCGGCAAAGACTTGGCGGCTGTGTGGATCGAGAAATTTCGAGAACAAATTTATTGCCAACCAGCGGCCCTTTGTGGAAAGGCGAGCCTTCGGGCGTCTTTGGCCTTGCAAGAGCAGGATCGCTGATGCTCCTGGAGTAGTTTTCGAGGGATGAGCCTTTTTGCGAACTGTTGAAGAAGAAGAAGCCAGCGACGGACGTAGCCTCGCCGCTGTGACCAACCTTCATCTCAACCTGTGCGCACAGGGCGCGTCGGTCTTGCCTCACTTGCCCTTGCCTTTGCCATCGCCCTTGCCTTTTGCCCGGGTGCGAGGACCCTTGTCCATATACACCTGCAAGGTATGCTCCGCGTTGGCATTTTAGCTGCAACGTACAAACTCCAGTTGAGCACTCGTTTGATGTGCTCCGACACTTTCCGTGCTGCCTCTTCTGCCACCAAACGCAGATTACAAATACCTTGGAGTCCTTTGAATTCCGCTCCAGCAAATCCTCCAGAATGAAGCCCTCCATCGCTGCGCGTCGCTTGTCATCCGGTGGCATGGGGCACTTATCTCCCGAGAGTTCCGATGCCTTGGTTCGAAGCCCCTCCTCGTCTTGCATGTTCTCGATCCTCCACCCCCTTCCACAGCTTCTCCAAGGATTTGGAATTCTCCACGCATAGGAATCTATAAGCCTGTATCTCCGCCCAACGCAGTTCGCATCGGTCCAAGCATTGTCCGTGATCCGACACTGTGGTGACAACTTCAGAGAGCGAGATTGAAGCTCCATCACATAGCGCGCGATGTATTCCGAAGTGGCCGTCGAAGGCAAAGGCAGTGACGGACTTGGGAGGTTGGAAGATGATGTCCTTCCACAGCTCGAGGCGTCAGACTTCTGGTCCTGGATTGCCAAGGCCTTTGCATTGGCAGTGCTTCGGACCGGTTTGGCGAGTATCTCCGCGAAATTGCATCCGGCATCCGAGCTTGACTGAAAAAAGATCCCGAGGTTCTGGAATCGCATTTTGACTTGATTCTGGTTGATGATCGTCGCCAGCCTGCGATTGTCCAGGGGTAGGCTAAAAGGATGTAGGATCAACAACTCAAGAACAAACACGGATATTGATGCTCGTAATGATACATATTTTACAATACCCAATGCCAGAACCCGCCCAGACTTCATAAATAAACTAACGGGACATAAACCAAAATATCCGCCGCACAGTCGGGTGCCCTAAAACGAACACTTCCCCAAAGCCGCAACGCTTTACCCTAAAAACTATACAGCCCTTAAGCCTACCTATAGTCTCCATTGTAGTTCCCTTTCGGGGTTGGCCTTTTAGGATCCTAAATATAGAATTGCAAACCAAAAAGGAACTACAATGGAGACTACAAGAACGGAAAACTATGGAGCCGTGAAGTCTATAAACCCTAATGCCCTGGACCCCAAACCCAAAGCACTTGACCCGGCAGCGGGAGCTTGAAGGCGCGCCACTAACATGGTTTGCTTAGCTTGGTAGTCTTTAAACTTTAAACTATATTCCTTATGAAACTGTTGTGTAACCTTGAAAAATGCAAAAGCCACTAAGTTACAGTATCCTCAGTAAGGTTCTTCATTTACAGTAACCCACAACATACTCTGACCCTAAACAGCCTAAACCCTGAACCGTGTAAGTAAGCAAACCTCAACAAGACCCCTATGAAACCTCTGAAACCCTAGCAAGAGCCAGTTCTACGTCCCAGCCACGTAATGATCCGACAAGACTGCCAGCTCGATCCCTCCGCCCCAGTGTTCCGGGCTTTGAATCCTCACAGAGATGTGAGCCCTCGATTTCACGTTCTGTTCCTTTTTTCTCTGTCAGTATGCTGGTATATATGCTGGTACGAGGTACGATGCCTGCCTGCCTGCCTGCCTGCCTGCCTGGATGGATGGATGGATGGATGGATGGCAGAAGCACGGCGGGTGTAGAGGGCCAAACAGAAACTCAACCGCCGAACCCCAAACCCCAAGGAGCTATCTTCGGATGCCCTGGTGTGGACAACGGGGCTTCCTTCAAGTTACGGTTTATATAGGGGCCTCAACAATATTGATTAGAAAAGAATTTTGAGGTACATCATATTATAGTATACTTATACTCCAAAATGGTATTGGTAATTATTTCGGACCCTATATTACCTTGTTTCAGAGTTCCTTTCTTCAAGCGTCCTCTGCCAGCTAGGGCTTGTGTGAAGGTCATGAGTGGGTTGTAGTGTACGGGGCCTGTGCAAGCAGAGAACTCCAAGCGGCCGTAAGGGAAATGAACAAGCATCCCAAACAGAGATACTCTCCCCCACCCGAGGGGCCCGAACCCTAAACCCGACTCTCCCAAACCCCGAAGGGCCTAAACCCCCAAACCTAAACCCTACACCCCAAAGCCTACACCCCAAACTCTAAAAACCTAAACCCCAAACCCTAAAGACCCCAAACCCAAAGGCGTGCCAAGAGACCAGTCTGCATACTCCTCGGGGCTCTTCCCCAGGACCACCTCTGTCCACCTTCATTGGGACGCTAGGGTTATTAATTGGGATGCTAGGGTTTAGGGTTTAGGGGTTTAAGTTTAAGGCTTTAGGGGTTGAGGGTTTAGAGGTTTCGGGCTTTGGGACTTAGGGCTTTAGACTGGCTTAGGGCTTCGTGTAATGCCTAGGCAATCTAGTGAGGCTTTAAGAAACTGAGTTTGTAAGGGGAGGTTCAGAGCTCCGGGTTTAAGGCTTCTGCATTGGGCTTGGGGCTAGAGGAAACGGCTTTCGCGCATAAGGCTTCTACTTTCAACGGTCAACTATCAACGTTTGGGGCGTAGGGGTTTAGGGTTTGGGGTTCAGCACTACAAGTGTTTCTGGACCTCTAAACTGGACAAGATCGTAGTGTCTCAACAGCGCGAGGAAATCAATTAATTAAGCTCTCAGGACGGTACTGGATCATAAGAATGCTAAACATTTACAGAACAGAACAGGATTGAATAAACACCCGCAAAAAAGTACAACAACAACAACAACAACGCTGACGACAACAACAACAAGAAGAAGACATCACAAAAAACCCAGATTAGGCTGGAACTAAGAACCCCCCAACATCCAACTGAATAAGGAATTCTGTACAAGTCCGCACATGAAGACATGAAACATGTCGGCAGAGACTCATATGCTGCAGCCATGCACCCTCAGCCTTCAATAATAACCCCTAAACCACAAACCCAAACACCTAAACCCTTTCCCCTAAACCCCTAAAGCATCTGCCAGCCGATGGGCACGTCTGGCGACGAGAGAATGATTGCAGCCACGGTCTCGCGCAGAGTCGGCGCTTTGTCCGTTGCGCGTCCTCGCGGCACCAAGTGGACAGCAATTAGCGATTTACGGTGCAAAGGGCCAGGGCCCCTAAAACCTTAAACCCTAAACCCCTAAACCCAAAACTCTTGGGTTTTCGGGTTTAATTAGGGCTCAGGGTAGAAGCTCCAGAGACCTGGAGCACCGGCTGCTGAACCTTTCCACTGAAGCCCCTGACAGCCGAAATCCGAAAGCCTTACTATATATATATATATATTATGTACTATCATTATATTGTAATATACTATACTATGATATATCATACTATACTAAAGCCCTCCACCCCTCCTGCCTGACGCAAGATCTCCTAGGAAGCCGTGGGATAAAACAGAGGGTTCGAATAGGTTTTTCCAGGTCCAACACACATTGACATGGGGAGTGTAAGGAAACCCTTCAAACCCTTTTAAAGTCCGAGACCCAATCCTAAACCCTACTAAAACGCAAAACCCTCTGTTTGAACCCTCAACCCTAAACCCCTAAACCCCTGAACCCCTAAACCCTAAACCCTAAACCCCTCAACCCTAAACCCCTAAACCTGTAAATATTGCACCCCTGTTTTATCTTTCTGCTTCTGAGCTCCTCTTGGAGCGTTCTTACGGGACTGCGCTAAGCAAACCTGTATCGAACTCCTCTGAAACGAAAGTTCTGTCGGGTTGGAAAAGCGTTGCCTACTCTACTACTCAGAAGTCGACCCCAAACCCTGAACTACGGTTGATCCGGTTCACGGTTTAGTCATCGGCACGGAAAACGCAGAAAACACAACTTCAGTGTGTCTTAGGCTGGCCACTGCGCGATGCGGCTGCTCATGTCTCAGTTAACTTGGTTCAAGCTGGAAGCGCAGTGCAACCCTTTTTGTCGACCACTGCCGGCCTAAAGGTCTGGTAACCCAGGCAAAAGGAAACTTAAAGTGCACAAGCTCAGCTAGGAGGTGCATACCCGGGCCTTCTAGGGCGTAGGCTATCGAGTTGAACAGGCACGAATTGTCGGCATCGATGACATGGCGTGTAATTCTGCCTCAGCTCAGCATGGTTGGTAGCTTCAAAACGAACCCTAGTCCCAAATACTAGAATCAAGTTCAATCAAGTGTCCCTGGCGTGGCTTCTCTGCCACATCGGCCATTGACAGTGCAATGGCAGCGGCCAGATCTGCATCTTCGTCAGACATTGTCGGAGATATGGCTGAGGGGGAAACCAGATATGCCAAGAACTCGAAAATCCCTTAATCTATACTACTATAATGCAATCAGCGCCAAAACTACATGCCAACTACATGGCTCTGGCTTACCTCTCGCAAGGTAAGGTACGTGGCTTCGATCCTAGCTACAAGCTACCATGCTGGCAATTTTCACAGAATCCGTGACTGAAACTGCGGCCGTCGAAAAACAAAGGTTGTAGGTCCTAGAAAACTTTGCCACTCTACCATAGTGGCCGCCCCAACCTTACTCTAGTTATTCAGGCCGCTAGATTGTTCATCAAACCGTGTCACTTGACTGATATAGCACAACTATGTCAGGGATCCTGTAGCCTAAGCACCCAAGCGTTTAGAGACATGACCTCATTACTAGAAGGGGGCTCAAAACATTGCAGGCCTTGCTGCTTGAGCCATCAGCGCGTGGTCCGTTCGAAAGGTATGCTTGGCACGCTAGATTTACGAAAATAAGCCTAAACTCCCTAAACCCTAAACCCTAAGACATTGGCCACCTATCGAGCGGGAGGGAATGTTGATATGTTGATGGAATGCCAAACTCTCGCATGCACTGGACACATATGCCCGCCACCCCGATATGAGTGCTGCTGCGAACACGCCGCAGCATCGACGGAATCATGCATGTCTAGGCCTTACTACATCTGAGACATCAGCAAGGGGACGCCCTAGACACTTCGAACGTAAATACTTATAAATATATGTGCATAAATAAATATATATATACATAAATATATATAAATATATATATATATATATATATATATTTATATATATATATATATATGGTCCCCCCCCCCCCGAGCTATCCACCAGTTTTGGTGTAAATCCTGTGAATGCTGGCCCTGACCCCCTCTCCCCTCACTTACCTACCAGTTTAACAGACTACTCTATATCTATGTGTACTGTATGTCTGCAGAACTAAAACAGTACAACAGATGCTAGAGTACATGCCTGCACGCGTGTTTAGGGCAATGGGAACAGTCCCGATGCATCCCGAGTATTGAACTTCAATCCCGAGGATTGAACTTCATAACGAAATCAGCCCTCTTATTATGCATCCGAAGTTCAATCCAGCCCTGAGTGAGGCCTATTGAACTTAATAGGCCTATTGAATTCAATAGGGCTGCTGGATTCAAGATTGAAGATTCAAGATGTCCTGGGAAAGTTTCTGTGACACCTTGAAACTTGGATCTTGAATCCGACAGCCCTATTGAATTCAATACGCCTATTGAGCTCAATAGGGTTTGTACTGATGCACTAAGGCTCCATCTCGCCGTCTCTCTATATCAGTCACGCTAAACCCTACGCTCTGAAATAACCCACANGTACTGATGCACTAAGGCTCCATCTCGCCGTCTCTCTATATCAGTCACGCTAAACCCTACGCTCTGAAATAACCCACACCCTGAGCCGCTGAGCCCTAAACCCCGCTGCCCGAATGAAATCCGACAGCAGTCTAAGGTTATAAAGGCTCATTGCCTGGTTCATATCTAAGCTGCAAACCCCCAAGTCCCCCAAGCGCCAAATCCTTAACTCCCAAAACAAGGGTAAGGTTCCTCAAATA
>BGNK01000109.1:305441-341217 GCA_003297005.1 Symbiodinium sp. clade A Y106 | reverse complement strand
CGACAGCAGTCTAAGGTTATAAAGGCTCATTGCCTGGTTCATATCTAAGCTGCAAACCCCCAAGTCCCCCAAGCGCCAAATCCTTAACTCCCAAAACAAGGGTAAGGTTCCTCAAATATGAGATGCCGACGCAAGGTACGGTAATATCCTTTGGCGACGGGAAATACAGGGTTTCTGCGGTTGTTTCTCAACCATGTAGTAGCAGCCGCGGCAACGACAACATCAAGACTGCAATAATATTGAATAGTTCACTATATATACATAATCATGACCTTTTGCGTTTGTGTCAGACATAAATGGATACAGCGTCGCCACTTGCACAGACCAATGCTGACCCGATGATCTCTATACACAGATGTATATTCACGCATATAGGCACATTCCAGATCCAGATCGTGTGGAATNACATAAATGGATACAGCGTCGCCACTTGCACAGACCAATGCTGACCCGATGATCTCTATACACAGATGTATATTCACGCATATAGGCACATTCCAGATCCAGATCGTGTGGAATATACGTGATGCATCTTAAAACCTTGTAAAGATATATGGAACCAACTGCTTTTGCAAATCTGCCGACGTCTGTACTGTTAGTAATGATGTGTGTGCACCTGGGGATATACCCGATCATGATGTAATAGGAAGAAGCTCGCATGTGGGAAGCTAGGACAGCTAAGATAAGACAAAACACGAAACGACGGCTTCCATAGCAATCTGATGTGTCGCTGCATCAACGTGTGTTGGGATTCTTTCATTGTGACTCGGGGTGCATGCTTACTTTAATACTCTTTGTTGCATAATTTGGTGCCTATTTTGGGTTGCGGCAATACTGCATAAACATGCACGTACAGATACACAAGGAGTAGCCATCGCCACACTGGCTGTTAGGGTGTAAAACTTCAGGGGTCTTAGCCTAGTAATTCTGTAGCAGGGGGTGTAGTCCAGAGTTTGGACAGATAACAGAAGAGAATTGGAGTAGGGGTCCATGCACCTACCAAAAAATGCTTTTGTGGGGATTCCGTGAGGGTTCTATCAGGGTTCCTTATAGGATTTATTAGGGTTCGTACAGGGAGACGTTTGTAGAGATCTATAAGGTTTCTAGAAACGATTTCAAAGGCTTCTACAAGAAACCTAGATAATGTATATTCTGGATGTAAAAGGGTTGCTGAAAAGCCATCAACCAAGCATTCCCCTTCAATCGGTGAGATCTTCAATCCGGGATCCGTCGCAGCCCCGGCCAAGGGCCAATTCGGTCATTTCCACCCAAACAGGGTGGATAACCCAGGGGGGGGGTAGCATATATATATATATAGAAACATACACATAGGCACACATACATACACGGAGANCGGGGGGGGGGGGGGTAGCATATATATATATATATGTCTCTCTCTCTCTCTCTCTCTCGTTGGGGTTTAGACTTTGTAGGCTAGTGCTTTTCAAGCTGCTATGACTCCGTGACATCCACCACAATTCTCCTAACTCGTAGATTCTGGGATTGAGGGTTTTTGTTGGGGGTTTAACGGTTTACCCTAAGGCTCAAAATAGCCCAAAAGCCTCATGTAGTATGGTCTTTAAGCCCAAAAACCCCAAAATATGAGTCCCTGGAGCCTTAGGGTTAAGGTTGAGAACTAGTCCGCAACATGGCTTTCACACAACAGCAAGACCGAAGGAGGCAGGGAGAAAATTCAGGGACGTGTGTGGCACTGTAATATTTCCATAACTTAGTACGTTTTGGGATAATTTTACCCACTATAAAACTAAAAGTGTACGCTTTTGGGGGCTTATGAACTCAGCAACTAAGGTAATATTTCCATAAACTCCCTCTAGAGTCTTGTTCGCACCCTTAAACACCTAAGGCAACTCCTGAAATGGCCCCTACCCCAAGACCTATATAGCGTCCCTGAACCTAAACCCTCCCAATGAGATACCGAGGACCCATACTGGGCTTTGGAGTACCATACTTTAATACTTTTTTCTTAAAGGAACCATTATGAAGTAAAAGTTTATACTTTTTTCTCCCTGGTTACTTAAAAGCCCAGCATAGGTATGTTTCTACAGACTACGGTAATTATGCCCCAACCAACTTCCTTAAACGAGGCCTGGAAGGAAACCTACCCTAAACCCTAAAAACCCTAAACCCTAAAAACCCTAAACCCTAAAAACCTTAAACCCTAAAAACCCGAAAAGCCCTAGGCCCTGAACCTGAAATCCGAACCGAGGAATGCGTACCACTCTGGCCTGGCGTTCCGGAACGGCGAGGAAAGATGTGCCCTTTAAGAATTGTGTTTTAGGGTTTAGGGTTTAGGGTTTGGGGTTGGATTCCCGTAAGTATGGTTTAGGGGCGGGTATTTCTTTACGGACGTCCTAAATCCTACAAAATAAACCTTAAACCTCCTCAAGCTTCATCTAAGGGCTTCCGCCCTGGCTCAGAGGTGTCTACGACTACAGCCCCACGGACGTCTCCTCCGTGATGAAGATGCTCATGCCAGAGAGCTTTGTCTTCGAAGTTAAGGGCAGATCCACCCTTTCGGGTCTAGGGGTTAGGGGCTTCGAAGTGTATAGGTGGCGACTTTGGGATTATTAGGTACTTAGGTTTGAGACTGTAGTTATGCGGTTTTGTGTGTGGCAGGGATTGAAATTTCCCGAGTCTGTTGTCAATGGAATGCTCGAGTGCGTACATGTTAGTAGAAAGCCCTAAATACAACGTAAACCTTAGTAGCTGAGCAGGTAACATTGATCCTTTTGGGGTTTATATAACCCCACCATAATTGAAAGGTCATCCCCGGCTGCAGATTTACGGTTTGCCTCCGCCCCTGCACCCGACAGCCGGCCCTAGGATTATCATCCAAGACAACTTGTCCGCCACTTGGCAGCATCACGATGCAAGAGCAGACTTAACTTAGAGTTGTAGGGTTTAGGGTTTAGGTGTAGGGGGCTATAGGCCTTTAGGAGCAGAACCATGTACCCAGATTCAAACTGTTCGATCTTGGCTGACCTCCTCGGAGGTTGAAACATGCTTTGGGTATGAGCTAAGCAACTAATAAGTTCTAGATCCGTAGACCCCGCGGTGTTTTGTGGAACCAAGCGAACCCTTGCGATAACTATGTCTTCTGAACCCGGAATTGTACCTATAGTCTCCATTGTAGTTCCTGTTTTTGGTTAACCAGTTTTATGGTTAGGATCCTATAATAGAGATTTTGGTTAACCCAAAAAATGAACTATAATGGTGACTATAGGTAGGGTCTAAATCTAGGGAGGGTGCAATACTTCGGCTCTCAGTGCAATATACACATGTGGGAGTTACCCTTTAGGGTTCAGTTCGTCTTTAAGGTAGAGGATGACATACCCTAAATTCCACGGTCTCAGCCCCCAGCCTGGAACCCCACAGTTTGCAGAACGCCTCGGGGCTTGTCCGTGCTGATGGCTTACCCAGAGGCTCCATACATGGTACCATTCTGGAATTAGGCCCCAAAGGACCATCCTTATCAGGGTTTTAGGGACCATAGCCATAGTGGTACTATACATGGAGCCCCCAGTTAGAGCTTGAGGGTCACAGTACCTCAGGCCACCTGGTACAGCTTGAAGCCCTCGGCGCCCCAAGTCTTACTTCCAAAAACTTAGTTCTCCAATATCCAACCTTTAAACTTTTTTGGTCTATATATTTTAGACGAAGGCTCCTGGACCCTCGTAGTGAGATCCCAAACCTTAGCCCCCAAAGCCCAAACCCTGCCCCAGAAAGCCCATGACCCCTTTGGGAGCCTCAGGGTAGTAGCAATCTGAAGGTTTAATCTTTTATTTCCTCGGCTTATTGGGGAAGTAAGAAAACCGACGCTGTGAATCTTGGACACCCCCCAAGCCGTTGAACCCAAGTCTTGAACTCCTTCCTGTTGATGATATAAATCCTAGGGTTCCTTTAAAGCGATCTATAACGGTAGCTTTAAGGGGTTCCTTTAAGGGATCTATAGGGTTTTAGAGTTTAGGGTTTAGGGATATACATCCTGCATTACTCATAATAAGGAATATACCATAATTCCCATAGGTTAGGGGCATTGAGGTAATGCAGGATTTATATCATCAACCGTTCTCCCCCCCGGCAGACCACTAAACCCTAAAACCCTAAGGCTACAAAGCCACCGAAGCACCCTCCAAAATACGGGAGTTTCAGAAAGTGGGGGACCCTAATATAGTACCCTAAATTGTAGGATCCTTATTATAAGGACCCCCCATGTAAGGTACCTCTAATTTTCGGAAACTCCCATATGCAGTTTCAGACTTAACCCACTGAATATACCAACCCTTAAGGAATCCTTTTTTGTAATCTTTGATGGAATGCTAAAGCCCCCGAAACCCTAAAGCCTAAACCTAAACTCTAGACCCTAAATCCTTTTCAGACCCCCCCAAAACCTAAACCCCCCAAAACCCTCAAAACCACTAATCCACTCAACCCCCTAAACCTAAACCCGAACCCCCCTAAACCCTAAACCCGTAAACCCCTAAACCCGTAAACCCCTAAACCCCTAAACCCGTCAACCCCTAAACCCTANCCCAAAAAAAAAAAAAAAAAATACCCTAAGCCCTAACCTTTTGTGAAATTTGTTGGAAGGCCCTGCTGGGCAACTACGAGATGAAATGGCACGACAGTGCAAGGAAGGGAGGTTTTCCCTTCATTATGTTTTTATGTTATCATACTGTTATATTACTACCATATCATTATATCATCATATTCTTATGTTGCTAAAATATGATATCATATTATTATCGGGAGGGTCTCCTTTTAGGGGCTCCTTTAAGGGATGTATGGGGTTTAAGGGCTCCTTCAAAGGATGTATAGGGTTTAGCGGTTCCTTTAGGGATGTTTAGAGGCTTAGAGGGTTTAGGGCACTACAGTAAACTCCATAAAGTTGGAAGCCGGATTAAGGCCAAATAGTGCTGGGATTCCCTATACTTTACTCTTAAGGACTGAGGCTATTGGGTTTCCAACTTTTGGGCTTCTACTGTAGGGGGTTAAAGGCTGAAGTTCTCAAGATTTCCGGTTGGGGGTGTTGCGGGCTTGGGGGTTTAAGGGTTCGCGGTTTCAGCGAGTTTAGATTTTTATGTGGAGAACCCAGGTGTCGCAATAAGTTTTGGTGTTTGTCCAGTGTGATTTCCGCCCAGAGTGATTTTTTTTGAAAGCCTGCGTTCAGTTCCCTAGTTTCGAGGTTTGAAAAACTTTAATAGGGTTTCGGGGCATCTGATATAGCCTCGTTATGGCATTTTAGTTCTCAAAACAAAGCTGAATAGGACGTTGGTGGTGCATTATGCTTGGGGGATATGGGTGCGAATTCGCTTGGCCTTCGCATTGCACTGGTTGCCAGGCAACTGTCCTCATGGCACTACGGCAACCCAAACGGAGCGAGAGCACCATGTTCCATGTCGCATTTTTTTGAATTCTAAATCCTAAATCCAAAAAGGCCCAAACCCAACATGACAAACCCTTAGTCCTAAACCTAAACCCGTAAGCCCCACATCATGCAAACGTAAAGTCAGCACACTATACCCGGCACATTGAAGCCTTGTCAAGACCACAAAAGCCTAAACACTCAAACCAGCAGCCTGAACCCTTCATGTCATGTAGTACCCTCGACGGGACCCTAATGCCCGAATGTAACCTTGCACTTCATCTTAAAGAAGTCAAAACACCACACGCAACCGCGTAAAACTTTAAACCCGAAGCCCCAATACCCCTAAACCCTAAACCGTTCAGCCGAAAACCCTGCACCCGATAAAGCTTCAACCAGCAGGACCCAGCTGAGCTTAGAGTGGAACAAGGCGTACGAGCGCTTCGTTCGGCTTGGCACTATCAGTGGCGCCACCTTTGTCAAGTGACCGGGGCAGAAAAGGCATAATGCCGAGGTCCAATAAGTCCAGGAGTAGTTGGTTTAGGAATGGGAACCACGTATCATGAGAACAAAATCAGATACATCAGCCGGTTCAAGTTACAAGATGCATGCGCCGAGGGCACCCGTGCAACATGCAAGTTTGTTTCTATTGTTTCAGCTTCTGATTTTGATCTGGGCACAGGGTCGCTGGACACAATTGTGAAAACAAAAAGCTGTCATGATTTAGTTGTGTTTCTGCATGTACGGCGAACCCTTGCTATTAAGTAAGCGCCCAAGCACACAACCGTAAGGCATGTTAAAAGCCTTTCGGCATCTAGAACCCCCATAAAGCCTTCTCTCAAAGCCTGAACCTCGAACCGCAAAGATTTGAATCTGCTTTCTGGTCCCTAAAGGGTACTCTATAGGAACCCCCTTGAGGAATCCCTAAACCCTAAGCTGTAGACCTCTTCAAGAAGCCTTTAGGGAAGCCTTAAAGGAAGCCCCGAGATCGTTCAAGCCTGAAGCCTTAAAGGCAGCCCCTGGGTAGATCCGTTTAAGGAAGCGTCACACCTGTTCCCGTTAAGGATCCCTTAAAGAAGCCCGGGGTAGATCCCTTTAAGGAAGCCATAAACAACCGAGGTTCACCGACTGGGTAGCCAAAGAGTTCGCGCCATTTCACAATGCCTTCCAACCGATCGAGGCATGGGCTGCTGTGCAGGGTTGAGCGTTTAGGGTCTAGGGTTTAGCGTTTAGGGTTTAGGGTTGTGCAGGGTTGAGGGTCTAGGGTTTAGGGATTTAGGGTGTAGGCAACCCTAAACCCTAAACCCTAAGGTTTAGCGTTTAGGGGGTTTTGGTAGTTCTCTATGTTCCAAGCATCCGCCTTGAAGGGTGGTTTTAGGGTTCTATAACTACCTTGGGATCCGAAACCCTACCGTTTTAAGGGTTCTACCGAATTAAGGGGTCATATCCTACTATTTTGTAGGGTTTGGGGTCAGAGGTAGGTACTGAGAGGGCTTAGGGTTTAGAGTCAAAGTTTAGAGTTTAGGGATTTCGGGTTTAGGCTTACGACAGTCTCAATAATTACCAATATTATTCCTTAGGCTTCCTGATTGTACATATGGTAAACCCCAGAAAGTTGGAAACCGGTTTAAGGCCAAATAGTGCTGGGATTCCTTATACATTACTCTTAAGGATTGAGGCTACTGGGTTTCCAACTTTTGGGCTTCTACTATATACTATAAAGGAGCTCCAGGCCTAGTCTAACTATTCAGGCCCCTATCTTAGTCTTTGTTGTTGTTCAGGAGGGGAGGGGGAAACCCTACCCTGACCGTCCTGATACTGTAGGGACCTTGAAAACTAGGGCTTCTGCAGGCAAAAGAGCGACATGAAACTAACCCTAGGGATCTAAGGTCTCATATAATAAGGCTTTTGGGCCCAAAGACCATACTGTATAAGGCTTTTGGGCTATTTTGATCCCTAGGGTAAACCGTTTATGTCACCATGATGTGGAACCCTCAAACTGGCAGAACAAGCAACGCACACATGGAGAACAGTGTGCCATGCTGCTGGTTGTATGTTTCAAACCTAGCGAACAGCATATGTGGCCTCAACCCAAAAATGTTACACACCGTACATATGTACACAGCACGCCGTGAACCCAAGCTCAAACATGAACATAAGCCCTCCACTCCACGCCAAAATTGTAAAGTATACAAGCTAAATATTGAAGCCGAAGATCTCAAAAACTAAAGCCTTATGAAGCCCCAAACAGTAAACTAGTAAACTCTGAACCCGAGAAGCTTAAATCCTAGTCAGTGCAAAAGCCAAGGAAGACAACTGAGGTGGCCTCCGTCACTGAAGTAATGTAAGGGCCTGAAATATTGGTAGGGATCCAGATAGTTTATACCCTAAACCCTATCATAAACCCAAGCCCCACTACAGCTGAGGTGGCCTCTGTCACTCCTGGAGGGTCGCCGGTGTTGGTTCGCTCGTCGATGTGCCATGATTTTGCGACTGGGACGGCTGTTGCTTGAAGGGCCGGGGAACTATTGATCCACTTACTAAGTCCTCCGACCCTCCAACTATACCCCTAGAAACCCTAGTCCCTTAATGGGTTCCTTCAAGGGTTCCCCTTTCTTAGGCATTACCCAACCCTCCAAGTACTCCTAAACCCCTAAACCCTTATAGATCCCTTACAGGAACCCTCAAAGGAACCCTTAAAGGTACCCTTAAGTCAGAAGTCTTCAGAACCTCCAAGTGTTCAGGGAGCTCCAGTGGGCTGCATGACTTTCAACCCCTAATTACTCCAAGGGTCCAAAGGGCCGTGCAGAAAAAAAAGAGCTGCTTCTGTGACGATAGCAATCCGGAAGTTTCGACGAGGGGTCTCGGCGATCGACACAGAGAAGCAGAGGGGCAGTCCTAAACCCTAAACCCTAAACCCAAGTCCGTGTCCACCCTAGGACTTGTATCATCAGCCGTCGAGATCCATTCCCAAATTTCCTTCCAAGAAGACCCGGGACGAGGACCCAGAGATCCCAATACCCCTTAAGTAAGGAATATACCTTAAACCATAATATTAGGGCCCCTATAATTTAAGGTATATTCCTTAATTAAGGGATATTGGGATCTCTGAGGAGGAAGAACAGCGAGCCCTGACTCATCCCAGGTGACTGATGCTCTGTGGTTCTTCTACCACGAAGGTCACAGGACATGGTTCGGAGGTTCTAAGTTCGGGTTCCGCGCTGCTTTCTAATATACCTAGGTTTGTGTTTTTAGCAGTAGTAAGTAGTAAATGACTGTAGTACCTATGTACATTGCTACAATACAATACGGCCCAGTGCAATTCCCTAATGCTATAAAACCTTGCAACGAAGATTACGGTACGCACTCAGGCCCTACAGGTTCTTGTCGAGGAATTTGATCTAAGTCACCATAGCATAGATGCCGCTAATGGTATTTTAAAACAAAGCCTTTAACAGAGCCGAACATAGTTCCTCGTGCAGCAGACTGAACAACATGAGCCAGATGGTTGCAACAATGGCCGTCTCAGCTGCTCTGAATGTAGCACAAAAGAGGGCAGGACAACCGCAAACATGATTCTATTGTATTGTACTGTCTTGCATTGCATGTCGGTATGCATGCATGCATGCATGCATGCATGCATGTACGCACGTGTGTAGGTTCGTATGTCTGTCTGCATGCATGTGAACATGCATGCACATACGTATGTATGTACTTATGTGTATATGTTAATGTACGTGCGTATGTATGTACGTATGCATGTATGTGTATATATATATATATTGCATGTATGGATGAACGTGTGTATGTATGTGCATGGATGTACCAATGTAAGCTTCCAAGGCTTTGTCAAAGAGGATTACCATTTTGTAGCAGAAGATGATACGACCGAACCGGCAAGACTTTTCAGAGCTCGTGCGGATCAGTTATCAGTGCAGTGTTGCACAGTTAAACCTGATGCCAGACCTTGATTTGCATGTAAAGACCAAAAAAGTTTCCAGAGTCTTGACACCCAAACCCGAAATCTAAGGTTCTATACCGAATAGACCCTATCAAGTCTATAATGCTTATAAGTACCCAAGAATCTGTAAATTACCCAAGACCATATAAACCCTGTAGCAAACAAGCTTCTCGGGCCCAAAAAGTCCTGGGGGTTGCCCATTCCAGGATGCAGCCAGAGAGCCACGTATTCCGGGATCATATCATCATGCTGCTTGGACTTCCCCTAGAGGGTTTAGGGTTTAGATTTTGGTTATTTTAAGGTTGTGTATAGGGTTTGGGGTTCGGGTTTGGCTTGGGGTTTAGGGACCATCTACCTATATGTACAGTACATATGTACTTTGGCCTGAGAGGGTCGCTCTATAGGTGCTTGCGGGTCAAAGTATGTATATGCACCAGTCAGGCACTTAGACCTAAACGCAGAACCCTGGACCCTGAACCCTCAGCACTAAACTGACTAAACACTAAGCCCTCAACCCTAAACTTACACACTAAACCCTAAAGCTTCAGTTCTCTAAGCCCTAAAAACAAAGCCTGTGCTCTAAACTTCCTAACTAGGTTTCAATCCCTAAAGCCTGAACTTTTAACGCTCGTTGCATTTCCCAACCCTAACCTGAAAGACGAAATGAACCCTAAAAGGGTTTAAGGTTCATAGACCATATAGGGAATTATAGTATAAGGGTATAGGGCCATTTCTTTTAAGGGTCTTTTCGTCCTTAAGGAAACCCTAAACCCCAGGTATGCGACCGAAGCCAAGGAGGCATCGACTCTGTTGGAAGGATCCCGGGCCTCAGGTTAAGGAGGTTTTGGAGTTCTAGGGTTTAGGGGTTTGGGGTTTAGGGTTTAGGGTTTAGGGGTTTAGGGGTTTAGGGTTTTAGGGTTTAGGGGTTTAGGGGTTTAGGGGTTTAGGGCTTAGGGGCTTAGGGGTTTAGGGTTTAGGGTTTAGGGTTAGGGAGGGTTTGGAGTTCTATGTTAGTGCTCTTAGGGTTCCGTTGAGGGTTCCCTTAAAGGATCCCTTCAGGGTTCCCTGAGGTTCCTTTTGGTTTCGGGCTCTAGGGCTTGAGGGTTTAAGGGCTTAGGGTTTAGGTTGATTTTTGGAGGGGTGGGGGTTTAGGGTTTAGGTTCTATGGGGCTGACACAGGCTGGGCTGGAAAAGCAGTGTCTGTGCCAGCAAGCCCAATAGAATCGATTGAACACTCTAAGAACCCTCAAAGGAACCCTTTACATGAATCGTAAAGAAACCTTATATAAAACCGATGGAAATCTTAAACCCTAATCCCTACTATAAACCCTCAAAGGAAGACTCCCAACAAATCTTGAAAGGGCCCTATAAATCCTCAACGGACCCCCCCCCCGGGCTGTCAACAAAGACACTAATTGCTCAAAGAGCCCGGAAGAATCTTAATCTCGAAGCCCCATACCCTTAACCCTAAGCCCTATAAGCTCTGTAAGCCCTACAAACCCTAAACCCGGAACCCTGAACCCTAAGTAAACCCCAAACCCCATACCCTAAACCCCAAACCCTAAACCCCAAACCCTAAACCCTAAATCCCAAGCCCGCGCCCGGGAGGACTTCACGGCATGCGCCAGTGGGGTCGATACTTGCGGCAGCTGGAGCTCTCACTGGAAAGGACTGACCAAACGTGTTGACGTACTATAGGGGCCTTAATAATTACCTATACTAGTGTGGGGGGCTCCTTATTGTAGTTATAGTACAATGGGCCCCAAAACCCCATGTTAATCATTAAGGCCCCTATAGTATCTTCAAGGGATCCTTCAAGGGTTCCTCTAGGGGTACAGAAGCGTTACTACAAGGGTTCTGTAAGAGCTTTAGGGACTAGTGATAAGGGTCTATGTACCCATACTAAGTATAGACTTGGGCCCTGAAATACCTCTATAGGAACGGGGTTTAGGGTTTAGGGTGAACTACTTTCGGGCCTAGGTACATATTAATTATATATGGTACCTGGACGCTTAGGGTGGGACATGTCTGCGGTACCGTGGGGGTTAGGGTTTACATAGACTGTTTCCCGAAGGACAGACAGACATTTCTGCCCCCCCCCCTAAGGGTTTATGGAGTTTAGAGGGTTTTGGGTTTGGGGCTTGGGCTTGAGGCTTTAGGGCGTAGGGTCCAAGAGCGTGATAATCATGTTTTTCGTGTGTGGATGTTCGGCTGAGGATGGGGAAAGCATAGTTCACTGTAGTTCGCCAAAATCGCGGCTCTGTAAGGACGAGCTTAGCTCCAAAAAGGTTTAATTCATGTACCACCATATAGAAGTTCATAGTATACGAGTGTCGGGGCTCTACTTTGAAGGGTCATTCGATCCCTAAGGAAATTCAAACGTAAAGGCCCTACTTGGAGGTTCATGGGTAGTTATAAGTGGAGTGATAAGTAGGGTAACCATAGCTATAACCCATATTAGGGGATGTATAACTCCACTTACCCTAGGAATCTAAGGACTCATATATTAAGGCTTTTGGGCCCAAAGACCATACTATATAAGGCTTTTGGGCTATTTTGATGCCCAGGGTTAGAAGTTAGAACTACCCATGAACCTCCAAGTAAGCTCATGACCCTCGAGGATCCGCCAGCAGTTCACGTTTGCGCGCGAGGCCTTGGGGACGTCTTGGAGCTTGGGGTTGGTAAAAGGCTCCATGTAGCCTTATAGTAGATACTTAAGCCTTAAAGGGGTCCCTATATAGGTACTTTAAGGCCTAAGTATACACTATATGGGTACATGGAGCCTTAGGGAAGCTGGGATGAAGGTAGGTAGGATTAAGGATGCCTGCTTATTTGGGATTACCCCACCTAGCTTCATCCCACCCTTGGAGCCCTTTGATAGCTTCGGCAGTCAGACCCTGAGCCCTAACTGGGTTCTTGTTAAAGAGTTTGATTAAGTTACCATAGTAAGCAAGCAATATATTTTTACTATAGAACCCTACTATGGGAACTTAAGCCATATAATTTTACTATAGATCCCTACTATGGTAACTTAAGTCAGATCCTTAAAAAGACTCCAGCTAAACCCCGGCAGCACCCGCCAAAATGCTCCTCATGAGAGGCTAGGTTCCCACTGTTACGGACCAAAAGGCCTCTACGAAAGGCTACTTGGGGATGCTGGTGAACCCTATGACCGGAGTTAGGACTGCTGATAAGAGGCTACTAGGAGAGCCGTGGCATGACCGTAGCTGGCTTCGTAGAGAATCGTCCGAAGCGGTTCGTGCTGTAGGGAGTGGAGATCCCGAGCGAGACGACCTAGCCGTCTTGGGCAGGGCCGCAGGTTTGGTGGTCATACTGTTGATGGACAAAATCCTGCATGACCTTAACGACTCTAAACTATGGGAATTATGGTATATTCCTTATAATGGGTAATGCAGGATTTTGTCCATCAACAGTAGCGCGGAAACTTTGTTAGTTTGGGTGCTGCCTGTGATGTGTGGGTCGCACGAGCTCTCCACCAGCATCAAGCAGAGGATGGATCTCATGGCCAAGGCTCCTTTCGGCCGACCGTCTTGTGAACTCCGCAAACGGCACACGGCAGGAAGCCAACTCCTCAATGTCGTGGCTGACGTGGAGGAGGCGTCGCGTGTGCAGAGCAATGCAGAGCAAAGTCTGTTAAAAGGTGTTGGGCCATGATTCTGCCTACTTTTTGGGGCTTACGTAACCCTAAACCCTAAACCCTAAAGCTTAAGCTAGGACTTTAGCTTTTCGAGCCTGGGTTCGGGTTTGAGTCGAGAGTGTTCTGCTTCGCATTACTGCAGATGGTGGATTATCAGTTTACGCTTCTGGGTTTTGGGTTTACCCTAGGGCTCCATAGTAGTTCCTTTTTGGGGTCCATATTTAGAATCCTATAAGGTAATCCCAAAAAGGAACTACTATGGAGCCTCTAGGTAGGGTATAAGATATACCGCTTCTGCAAGTTAAGGGTGTGGGTTTGCGGTGGTGGGGGAGGGGGGTGCGGGGGCGAGAAATTAGGCGACCCATCTAGAAACCGAGAAGAGTGAGAGACACCGGTGCCATCGACATTGTGATCATCTCTGCAAAAATTCGGAAATCAAGGCATCAGAGCAAGAAGGGGGCCATTTTTGGGTGGTTTTGGGGGCTCAGGCTTTTGGTTTAGGGTTTCGGGTTCAGGGTTTAGGGTTTCGGGTCCAGTGTTGGGGTTCCAATTCACCTGACTTTGCCACCCAGGCCCGTCCGTTCGTCCCCATTGGGTTGCATGGCTTCCTGTCAAAGGCCCTGACGCCCCAAAAGCCCGTAGTTACATACGGGGTTTGGGATGGTAGTTGTCGGTAGGTAGTCGGTGAGTGTATGAGTGTTAGACACTTGGTTATAGGGAATATACCTTAGATTTTAGGGGCTTTAATATTAGTTTACGGTATATTCCTTAGTTAAGGGGTATTGGGATCTCTGGGAGAACAATGCAATGCATTTTTCTCCCAGCGTGCAACATGTATATGCCTACATAGTAACCCTTGGAACCCATGGCTTGCCTGTAATTAACATTTAGCTTCTTTGGGGGGGAGTATAGTGCAAGCAAGTTCGCAGAGTGCACTAGGAAGGAAGCATACCACTTCGTAGTAGAGTGGGTAACCTTTAACCTTTTGGGGTAGTATAATCCCTATACAATCCTTATATTATGAAAAAGGTTAACCTTTGGTTCCCCATGATACCCGACAAGTAGGACCAAGAATCCAGCCTAATCTCGATAAGTGCCCCTAGCATCCCCTTAAACAAAGCCCAGAACCTAGAGCCTTCCACCCCTTGACTCCTACAACCCCGGCCTGCAACCCGGAACCCGACACCTTTAAGCCCTAAACCCTTAAACCCCTAATCCCGATGCCCTAAGCCCCCTAAGCCCGCATCCCATTCCTTAGAATCCACAGGGTGGGGGGCTCGGTTCTTGTTTTTAAAGGGTCTAATTTAAGCTACCACAATAAGGAAACCATACTACTTACTATAGATCCCTATTATGGTAACTAACTGTATTACACTAAATTCATAAACCCTTGAAGAAACCCTTATAGATCCCTCAAAGGAACCCTTATAGATCCCTATGATGGTAACTTCCCTTAACAATAACCCAGTCCTAGACCCTAAACCCTAAACTCTAAACCCTAAACCCCTTTATAGAACCCTTACAGATCCCCTTAAAGGAACCCTTACAGAACCCCTTTAAAGGAATCCTCGTAGATCCCTTTAAAGGAACCCTTACAGAACCCCTTTAAAGGAACCCTTACAGAACCCCTTTAAAGGAATCCTTTACAGAACCCCTCTAAAGGAACCCTTACAGATCCCTTTAAAGGAATCCTTATAAATCCCTTTAAAGGAACCCTTACAGAACCCCTTTAAAGGAATCCTTATAGATCCCTTTAAAGGAATCCTTGTAGATCCCTTTAAAGGAATCCTTAAAGATCCCTTTAAAGGAATCCTTATAGATCCCTTTAAAGGAACCCTTGCAGATCCCGTTGAAGGAATCCTTATAGGGTTTGCGGGGGAGGCCTTGATCTGGAATTGGCGGCTGCGGCTGCCGGCATTCCTCCACACCGAGCCCGGCTCTCCCAGTAGTAAAGGGGCCCTGGGGTCGATAAAGGGGTTCTTTTGGGATTGCGGGACTTTCCTAGGGTTTAGGGTTTTGGGTTTGGGGGTTTAGGGTTTTAGGGTTTACGGCTTTAGAGGCATTAGGGTTTTAGGGTTTACGGCCCTAGGGTGTAGGGTTTGGGGTTTTTGCGGTGTAGGTTCCAGGGTTTACGGTGTAGGGTTTTAGGGTTTGGGGTTTAGAGTGTGGGCCTTACCATTAGGGTTCTTTTGGGATTGCTAAAAGGGGCTTTCCTAGGGTTTAGGGTTTCGGGTTTGGGGGTTTAGGGTTTTAGGGTTTGCGGCTCTAGAGGCCTTCGGGTTCTAGGGTTTACGGCCTTAGGGTTTAGGGTTTGGGGTTTAGGGTTTTAGGGTTTAGGGTTTGGGGTGTAGTGTTTATGGTTCTAGGATGTTGGGTTTTAGGGTTTGGGGTTTCTTAGTAGCTGAGTAGGTAACCTTTAACCTATTGGGGTTTATACAATCCTACCATAATTGAAAAGGTTAACCTTTTTTGGGCTAGGGTACTCAGCCAGTAAGGTTTACAGGCCTTACCCAAAGGCTCCATGCACCTGTACGGTATATACTCAAGCCTTTCAGGTGCTGGCACTAGGGTTGAGAGTTTAAAGTTTAGGTACCTTCATGAGAGGCTTTAGGTGCTTGTACCTTGTGGTACGAATTGCAGTGTTGCATAGGGTGTGGCAGGTTCGTGTAGGGTTTTACCTCCAGGGTTTCGTAAGGTATCTGTTATGTCGTGCTTGTAGAAGCTTTTACAGGTTCTAGAAGAGTTCTGTGGCTTGCAGGTCCGGCCCCTTCAGGTTTGTGGTTTTGAGTGAAGGGTTTCAGCATAACATGCTTGAAACCCCTGTTCAAAAGTACAAACCCCCAATTTTGATCCAAAGCCCTAAACCCCCAAACCCTCAGGCTATCAGCCCTAACACCCGGATGTCCAACTCAAAAACGCAAGCAGACACACACACACACACTCACACACACACACACACATACATACATACACACACACACACACATATACCCGCACAGAGATGGATAGATGGACAGATGAATAGTCATATATATATATATATATATTTATTTATTTATATAGATAGAGATAAATATGGATAGATAGCTATATAGATAGATAGTTAGTTGCACAGATCGATAGAGAAAAGTATCGAGTTAGAGATATGAAGATAGGGGTAGGGAGATAGAGATGGACAGAGATGCAGAGAAATGCAGAGATAGATAGATATAGCAAGACATATATATATATATATATAGATACAGAAACAGATACAGATATAGATGTATTGTATAGATATAGATATAGGTATAGATATAGATATAGATATAGATATAGATATGATAGATGTACGTAGACACTTGTACCCTGAGGCATCGATCTTACCAAGTTCAGCTCAGCCCGCCGTTTCTCAACTACTGCTACCTGCCCTTAGCCATGCCTCCCGAGGCCGTGGTTTGAAGTTTAGTTTGGGCTTTAGGGGTTTTGGGCAGTTTGGGGTCTCGGGTCTAGAAGTTTTTTAGTTTAGGTTTCAGGAGTAGGGGTTAGGGCAGCTTAGGGTTTAGTGGTTTAGGGTTTAAAGGTTAGGGTTTGAAGTCGGTTTAGTAAAGGTTTAGGGGCTCCTATGTTTTTGTTCTGGTTTATGGCGGGAGTATACACGTGCTATATACAAGGCTTTCTACTGAATATGAGCAGGATGTATACGGACTTCATGGGGGTACCTGTCAATTTCATGGTCTCTTTTGGGGAAGCAAAAAATATTGTTCCCAGTACGGCACCCAACAAGTTGAGACTCACAAGGAGTCCTAGTTTTGACATCCACCCATGGGGATTTCAAGGGACTTGCTGCCTTGGCTTTACTGAGTTCCCACGTATCCTACAAGGCAATACTCCCAGACCTTCCAAAATCCCTTAATTAAGGAATATACCTTAAATCATATTGGCATCCTACTATAATTTAAGGTACATTCCTTAATTAAGTGAGTTTGGAAGGTCTGGGCTGGGCCCTTGCCGGGTCTACCTGGGCCCTAAGGAGCCACCCTAAACCCTAAACCCTTCTTTGCTCATACGTCAATAGGGGGTTCCTTTAAAGGGTACCATAAGGGTTCCTTTAAGGGATCTATAAGGGTTCTAAAAGGTTTTAGGGTGTCTCATACAAGTTGGATAGGTCAGTCATCTGGGGTCTAGGCCCAGGGCCCAAGCCCTAAATTCCACCCGAGAGGGCTTTAGGGCTTGGCTTTGGAGATGCACAAGGTATAATTATATGGAGGGGTTGTCAAAATTATGGTCCCTTTTTGGGTCCTTAATATAGTACGGCACCTAGTATTTAGGGTGCACAAAAAGAGACCCTAATTTTGACAACCACCCATATGGAGGGGTTCGGAATTCGAACAAGAACCCTTTAGAGTCCCAATATGTCTCATACACTTATAGGCTGTAAACTCCTTTTGGGCCTCTTATAAGGTAGTCGATTCTGAAAGTTTCAACTTTTATTTCCTTGGGTTTTGGGCCAGTGAGTACACATCTACATATACAGTACCTAGAGGCTCATACCCTCCCCTTTTTCAAGGTATCTAATTTTCTACATAACAGATCCTAACCAGAAAACTAGGTATCCTAAAAAAGGGGGTAGGGTATGACCCTCTAGGTCTTTGATACCCAAAGCCCTACTCTTTGTCATTAAGGCCCCACAATTTTGTGGTCTTCCGGATTCAGGGCATCGGTGCCCGACTGCTTAAAATCCTGAAAAACTGCCTTAAACCTGATTCACGCTTATAAACCGTAAATTCTACGCCGCCTAAGCTCTAAATGGTTGTTCAGAGTTTTTAACTTCTGATTGCCAGGTTTGGTGTTTAGTTAGTTTGGTGCGTAGGGTGCAGGGTGTGAGGTTTGGGGTTTAGGGCAGGTTGGGTTTCAGGTGGTGTTTCAGCGCATGCTGCTCGATGTCTGTTTCGAGTTGAAGGTTGAGAAAGCTAGATAGCCAAAGTGGGAACTTGAGCTTTGTTTGCCTCATACATTTGGTCTATTTTGCAAAGGCAAAGTTTGAGGTTTTTGGACGTGGTTCTTGAGGAAATGTGGGGTGTGCGTTTAGGGCTGAGGATGTAGGCAAGGATTCAGTCGGGTTGTACCTTAAGGACCACATGACCGTCAACAGTAAGGGTTCCATAGCCTTACTATACTATGAACCTTAAACCCGTTTAGGGTTCTTTTCGTCCCTATAGGGTATGATAATGGTTTCAGAAAAAAAGAGCCCCCCCCCAACAAAAAAAAAATCAAAACATTAAGAGCCCCCCCCCCCCAACGAAGCCCTGAACGCGCTCTCAGTTTAAGGTTTCGGGTTGTAGGGGTTATTGTAGGCTCTGCAGTGGGTTTAGGGTTTAGGGGCTCTGCAGAGTCTGCAGAGTGCAGGTCCACGACCCGCTTGGCAAGACCAAGCTCTGCGCGCTCGGCTTGGAGGCTTCGGGATTAAGCTACAGGGGCTTACTTAGTGGATGAGTGGACCCCTTAAAGGAGCCCTTAAAGGACCCCTTAACCGAGACCTTAAGGGACCAATTAAAGGAACCCTTACTTAGTAGCTGAGTGGATACACTTTACACTTTTTGGGATCATGTTACCCACTATAAAACTAAAAGTGTACACTTTTCGGGGCTTATGAACTCAGCAACTAAGCTTAGGGTTTACGTTTTGAGGCGTAGGAGTGCAGGTTACAGGGTTTAAGGCCTTCCCTGACAAGCCTAAACCCTCATCCCTATATGCCCTAAAGTCGAAACCCCAGAAGCCTAAACTATAAACCCGCAAAGGGTCCCTGAAGCAATATTATGCAGTCCGACCTTCATTACGAAGATTAGCGCACGTTTTTGCAAGGATACGAGAGATTGGAGCGGGCATGCCTCTGTCGCTACCGCATCTAAGGCGGCTCCAGACCTGTTCCTAGAACCTTAGGGTTTACGGTTTATGGAAACTAATTCTATCACTCCTTATCAAAACCCTCTGATGCTCTACAGCCTGCCTAATTTACGGGCCAAGAAAGCACCTATCCATAAACTATTGAAACCTGCCCCCCCCCCTGTAGGAACAGTAGCTTAAGACGTTTTTGTTTAGGTGCCTCTGAAGTCTCCTATACGGAAAAAACCCTAAACCCACCAACCTAATTAACCCTCAACCCTACTAAACCCTAGTCCCTACAAACCCAAAATCCTTTTCAATCCTAAACCTTACAGCCCGATCATCTCCAAAACTGGAGGCCAACCTCACTAACAGCACAGCACCCTGGCCGTGTCGCGGCCGCACGGATTTCCAGTCGGTGGGTTGAGACTTAGGATGTTTGATCTGGGCTTGGAGTTGAAGAGCAATGAGCAAACCTCATAGACCGGCAAGGGGAGGGCGGTTCCCAATAAGGCGTATTTGCTCTGTTCCAACTCGCAAGAACGGATTGACGGGTTCTTTGGCTTGGAACTGGTGAACCCTAACACCCGGCCCGCGGCCTCTCTGAAGCCAACAGGTTCTTCGGTTCGATCCCCCCCCAAACCAACCAACCATCAATAACCTCCCCCTTGACCCTAAAGTCTACAAGCCCCAGGCTAGAGATTCAAGCAGTAGAAACTCAGACCTTTTAAAATCTTAGCTTAGGGGAGCTGGCGACACTGAGTAATTACCAAATCATCGTGGTTACCCGCCAAAGAACTAAGACAACACTACTATCCTAAACCTCAGTACCTACTAATGAGTAGGTCGTTTGGACGTAAACCCTAAACCTCAAACCCCAAAAATCCAGAACTCCGCCCTTAGCACCCCTAGGGATCCCTAAACTTTTTCACCTTAAGACCTAGAGCGGTAAGCCCTGAACCCTAATCCCTTATAACTTATAAACCCTGAAACCTACAGTAGAAGCCAGAAAGTTGGAACATAGTTGTACTCATACCCTTAAGGTAAAGTATAAGGGATCCTAGCACGAATCCTCCTAAAGCCATGTTCCAACTTTCTGGGTTCTACTATAAACCCCTATAAACCCGAAACCCCTATAAACCCGAAACAGCCCTACTCCGAGATGGGGAACGATGCTTTCCACGGAGGAGCACCTGGACCGATGGGAGGCCGCTCTTGTCTTTTGTTGAGCTTTTGAGGGTTCCGTTGGTGTAGGGTTTAGGCTTTTAGGGTTTCAGGGTGGTTGAGGGTTTGGGGTTCGTTCCTTAATTTTGTATTTAAATGCAGCTGTCCTACAAAGGTCTAGGGTCTAGGCTTTTAGGGTTCAGTGTGGTTGAGGGTTTAGGGTAGGGCTTCTGTAGAGGTGCAGGCATCCCTTCAGTGGCTGCTCTATCAGGGTTCTGCATGTATTTTTCAGGGTTTAGGGGCCAAGGCATTACAAAATTACACAGACTTTCGGTCATACTGTTGATGGACAAAATCCTGCATGACCTTAAGGACTCTAAACTATGGGAATTATGGTATATTCCTTATAATGGGTAATGCAACAGTACTGGCGGGTTCCTATCAGGCTTGGGGGGGGGCCCTTTTGAGTTGTCTTTGAGGGATCTCACCACTAGTTTTGAAAGAAGGGTCTCTTTGTTGGGATTTTGGTAAAGGTACCCAGGCACCCTTAAAGGCAACTAGACCAAAACCCCTAAATTGCGACGCCCCCCAGCCCCAAACTCCTTAAAGGGGGCTCTTATTTTAGAACACAGAGTACCCTTCAAGGGGGACCCTATTGTAGAACCGCATAATACCCTGCAAGGTGGACCCTAAACGCCTGGCAGTGTCAGGTTCCTTTCGCCATCCTCCCTTTAAGGATCCCCTTACAGATTTTTTTAAGGATCCCCTTATAGATTATAGATTCCTTTAAGGGTCCCTTTAAGGAGCCCCTGGCAGGTTCCGGTCGCCATCCTCCTAGTCACTTTGGTCGGCGTGGTTTTCACCTCCGACCGCGCAGCTGGCTCGGTTCAGGGCTTCCTAGAGGTTTCTTTAAGGGTTCCTTGGGGGTTCCTTTTTAAGGTTCCTTGGGGGTTCCTTTTTAAGGTTCCTTGGGGGTTCCTTTTTAAGGTTCCTTTTGATGGGTTCTTGTGTAGAGAATTTCGGGGCGCTAAGCCCTAAACCACTGAAGGGTTTACGAGGGTTCCTTTGCAGAGTGCCTTTTTTTCAGGGTTCTATGACTCCGACCGGGTACCTCGACTTCAGAGGGACGAGACGAAGCGACGAGGTCGCAGAGATTGTCAGCCCTTTGTTGCTGCAGCCGCTTTAGCTGGCTGCATTACAGCCCGGTTCCAGTTCCCACAAGCTGCTGGTTCGCCGGTTCCCTGTCATGCGCACAAGAAGTTGCAGCAAGCTCAGCAGCAAGGAGCGCGCGTGAACAAATGTATGTTTTTGTTTTTTTTTTCATGTGGGCGTGAGGCTTGACACATGCCTGCGTCGCAATCAGTGTCCTCGGGCGCAAGCCTGAGGTGTTCCTGCTTTCATGTTGGCAAGAGCTTTTCCTGGGGCTGCTGACGCCTCTTTACATCCCCCTGAAGTGCTCTATTCGCTTGAGGTGGGCTGGAACCGGCAGTTGCCGACTGCATGTGTCTTGGCAACTGGCTGAGATTGACGGTGACGCTGCTTCGACGAATGTCAGACGCCTCTACGTCAGCAGGTGCCCTCATGTGGCACCCATCTCCCAATAAGTCTCGAGGATCCTCGGCACCCTGAACATTAGAGTGAAAAATCAATTACTTAAAGGAACCCTTATCGTCCCTTTAAGGGTACCCCTGTAGTGCCTTTATAGGAACCCTTATAGTCCCTTTGAAGGAACCCTTCTGGTCCCCGGACTACAATCGCTCAGAACAAGGCCTCTAAGTCTTCCTGCTCATGGACAACCTCCCGCGGGGTCCAAGTACCCTGAGCCCCAAACCCAAACCCTAAATCCAAGCAGTGCGGGCTTAGGACCCCATGCCGCTCGCTTAGCCCCACATCGTGGATCGTAGACCTTACAGCTACCAGAAAGACCTACCCAGAGGCTCCATACATGGTACCATTATGGAATTAGGCCCCAAAAGACCATCCTTATCAGGGTTTTATAGGGACCTAATTCCATAATGGTACTATATATGGAGCCCACCCGAAGCCCTAAACCCGCCTATAGTTGGAGGTTCATGGGTAGTTCTAAGTGGAGTTATAAATCCCGTGATATGGGTTATAACTATGGTTACCCCACTTATAACCCCACTTATGACTACCCATGAACGTTCAAGTAACCATGAATACTCAATCCAAGACCTTTGCTCGGGAACCGATGCAGAAGCTCCTGGTACAACCGAAATAGCAAAAGAGACGCCAAAACTAAAGCAATACTCCTAGAGGCTCCAGATATACTACCATTATGGAATTAGGTCCCAAAAGACCATTCTTATTGTGGTTTTGGAACTTAATTCCATAATGGTCCTTAATAATAGTAGTATATCTGGAGCCTCTGGGAACAGTAACATTTTCCTCCTTCCTGAGAAAGAGTCAGTAGACGCCCAACAGAGCCCTCAGAAGCAGTTCTCTCTAAGAAGCAACCTTTCAAAAAACCCTAAACCCTAAACCCTAAACTCTAAAACTTTATAAAGGCCTAATGAGAAGCAGCCACACACGCTAAACCCTACAAGCTAGCCCTAAACGATGACGCCTGAACCCTGGATCCTTGCAAAAGCAAAAGCAAGCCTCCTGAAACCCAAGGCCAAACCAGCTACATCGAGTGTGCAGGAGTAAAACGCATGGAAAGCAAGGAGGGCGGGGTCTGTGAATATCTTTAGGGTTCCTTAAAGGGATCCTATAAGGGATCTTTAGGGGCTTAGGGTCTACTAGGTTCCTGAGTAGTGCCCTTTTGCAGGTTTTTTCTGAGGGTCCCCCTGGTTAAAAACGATTAGTAGGAAAGAGGGTGCCCTCATCATAAGCTGCTACTCAGGAACCTAGATGGTCAGATTGGGTTACTTGTCTATCTGCTGCTTATGGTTGTATACTGCCCAAACAAGGGCTCCATATGGTTTTCTTCGGATTTGGAGAGGGTACCCCTAAACCCTAAACCCCAAACCCTAAACCCTAAAGCCTAAAGCCTAAGCCTTAACCCAAAACCTGGGGTCCAGAAACATAGAGAACCCCCCCTCCAAGTAATAGGATCCTTTTTGTAAAGGCCGGCGAGACAGGATTCTTAAGACTAAAGGGGTTTAGGGTTTCAGGGTTTAGGTTTCAGGGTTTTAGGGTATAGGGTTTACGGGCTTCTTTAGAGGGATCTTTAAGGGTGCCCTTATATTAAGGACCCCCAGCTGCAACATGTAAGGCCCTAATATACGGCACGGAATGTCTAAACCTGTAATCTACAAACATCGCTTTAGCTAACTACCTCCATACCTCCAAAGGGCAAGTTGCTTGGGACGCGGGGATTGTCGTAGTGTTGCCTTTCATGGCCTTGCGATGCTGTGGTGTTGGGTTTATTGTTGCTTTATGGGTTAGTTGAAGGGTTCTTTAAAGGTTCTTCATTGAGGTTTAGGCTGTAGGGCTTTCAGGGTTGAGCTTTTTCGGGTTTCAGTGTTTAGATGTACGATTTAGAGTTTCGGGTCAAGTTTGATTTTCGCTTTCCGGGTTGAAGGTGATCACCATCAAACTTGACCAGAGCTTGAATCTTCTCGGCAGTATGGTTTGCCGGATATGGGCCATTGAAGTTGGATTGGTATTTCTGCCATGTTTTCAGTATCGCGACACTTGAGCTGCAGAGTGCACATACTAATCCCTTGTTCGTGTGTGGAACATGTGGCTTGAAAGCTATAGACATACCGCAGTGGTTTCTTAGCTGTAACACCCGAGTCCCTACCCAAAGGCCCCAAAGTAGTTCCTTTTGGAGGTTCATATTAGAATTCTATAAGGCAATCCCCAAAAGGATTTACTTTGGGGCCTTTGGGTAAGCCCCAGGCCCTAAACGACCCCATACCCTACAATGTTGAGGTTGCAGTCTCCGAAGTCTCGCCAAGCCTGTATTTAAAACCGAAACCCTAAGCCCTTCCAGTAACCCTTATAGAACCCTTACCTAGTAGTAGAGTAGGTAACCTTTAACCTTTTGGGGTAGTATAATCCCTATATAATCCTTATATTATGAAAAAGGTTAACCTTTGGTTCCCCTTGATACCCGACAAGTAGGCTTAAAGGAACCCCTTGAAGGAACCCCAGTGTATATAAGTTTTTGGGGCGAAGCCCTTCATCGGATGGCGCCGGCTGTCCCTCGCCAGCGGTCGACAGGCGAGTTCGTGCACACCTCTTTGGGTTTATCATATATATATATATACATATATATATATATACACGTACACATATGTGTGTATGTATGTATGTACGTACGTACGTAGGTATGTATGTATGTATGTATGCATATTTATATTCACATAAACATATGTAGTTGTAAGCGTCGCTTAGTTTCCAGAAGATGTACATATCATATATATATATATATATATACAGACACATACATACACATACACATACACATACGCATACGCATACGCATACGCATACACATACACATACACATACACATACACATATACATATACATATACATATACATATACATATACATATACATATACATATTCATATTCATATTCATATTCATATACATATACATATACATATACATACACATATACATATACACACATATGTACGTATGTGTACACACACATATATATATAGAGAGAGAGAGCGATCGCATACCTAAATGTAAGGCTCCTGTACTAGACTCCCAGAACAACCCTCACTCTAAGCTTTAACAAGCCTTTACAGATTATTTAAACAGAACCGTCTATAGACACCCTAATTTAATCAACATATGTGCCCAAATGGTAGTGCTGTCGGTACCAAATGTCTTCAGCGTGTAAGTAGGCACTGAATCGTAGCACCTCGTTTGGTTACCTTAGTCTCTCACCACAGGATCTTAAACAGCAAAAACCGGTACTGAAATGTAGGGTCGAGGCAGTACTCGTGAGCCAGAGCTTTCCTTGGACTCTAAACCTAGTAGTAGAGTAGGTAACCTTTAACCTTTTGGGGTAGCATAATCCCTATAGAATCCTTATATTCTGAAAAAGGTTAACCTTTGGTTCCCCATGATACCCGACAAGTAGGATGACTTACCTTGTAAAGGACTTGTGAAAGGAAATCAGAATAAGGAGCACTAGCAAGGCAGGTTCTTTAGGGTCCAGGTACCTAAACCCTAAACTTTCTTGAACCCCAAACCCTCCCGGAACACCATTGTAAGAGCTCAGCATTTCATTGAAAAGGCCCCTAAACCCTAAACCCTAAACCCCAAACCCTAAACCCTAAACCCCTAAACCCTAAACCCCTAAACCCTAAACCCTAAACCCCAAACCTTTAGGGCCCCGGTCCTTATTTTGCATGGGTACTTAGATGCAGGCCCGGAGCTTGCGACTCCTCGGAAGGCCTACAGTCCTACAGGCACTGCTAGTTGGGTTTACCACTACGGCTGATGGACAAAATCCTGCATGACCCTAAGGACTCTAAACTATGGGAATTATGGGATATTCCTTATAATGGGTAATGCAGGATTTTGTCCATCAGCAGTAGGGGCTGTTAGACCCTAAAGATCCCTATTAGGACCCTATTATGGATAGATTAAGGTACCCTTAAGGTCTAATAGCCCGTAGTGGTACGGTTTGGTAAGGTTTAGAGTTTAGAGCTCAATGTTCAATTTTTAGGGCTTGGGGTTTAGGGTTTAGGGCCCGGAAACCCGCGCAACTTACACCCTCAAACCCTTAATGCTTACAGCAACCCCCAACCCCGAAACTCTTAATCCCTTGCTCCCGTACTGCACTGTGTAAACCTTCCTGAATTGGACCCGTTTCGTAAACCCCAATCAGAAAAAGCCTAAACATAGCTAAGCCTTAGATGAATCCTAAACCCTGGACCAAACCCTGGACCCCAACACCGGTAAACCTTAAACCCATAAACCCCCAAAGCCCGTAAACCCTATTTTCAACTGCTAAGCCCCTAAACCCACAAACCTATATCGGAACCGTTTCAGCCCTATATGAATCCTAAACCCTAAACCCTAGCCCCCAACACCCGTAGACCCTAAAAAACCGGTTTAGGCCACCTGGCCTTTGGCCAATGGGTCGCCAGCCCCGAGCCGCCTTCGCCAGCAGCACGGCAGGTGCGGCCTTCTTGGGTGCTTTAACTGGGCTTTGGAGTACCATACTTTAATACTTTTTTCTTAAAGGAACCCTTATGAAATAAAAGTTTATACTTTTTTCTCCCTGGTTACTTCAAAGCCCAGTTAAGGGGTACTTTAATTTCAGGGTGCTTTAAGGGTCCTTTGGCATCTTTAAGGGTGCTCTGAGAGCACTTTCGGGTTTAGCGTTCTGGGTCTTGGGTTCAATTAAAGGAGAACGGTTGGGGTTTAAAGTGTAGGGTTTGGGCTTTAGGCTGGGCTCTTTGAGGGGCACCACAGGGTCCCTTGCAGGTCCTATTCATAAGGGGCACTTTAGGGTCACAATGAGGGTCATTTAAGCGTTGGTTCAAACTTGCAACGCAGGTTCAAGCTTGGAGTTCGGTAAGTTAGGGCACTTATAGGGATTTATCTGGGGTCCCTAAACCCTAAACCCTAAACGGGGTCTAGAGGTTTTAGAGTTTCGCATCTAGGGCTTCAGGGTTTTCGGCAGTTCTCGGGGCTGCTTGAAGACACGCGCAGACACTGAATTTGGGTTTAGGGTTTAGGGTTATCTGAATATGCAGTCCAATCCTCTAGGCTCGGTTGAGGGTTTGGCCTAGTGGGTTTACAGCTCTTCCAAGATCCCTTAATCTAGGAATATACCTTAAGCTCTAGTAGGATCCCTAGTACATTCCTAATTCAGGGATTTTTGGAAGATCTGGGAACACTTCGGGCCTGAATCCAAGGCATGATCTCAAGAAGCTGATCGGAAAGGGTTCAGGATTCAGCCTTAATGACGAAATGGTTTGAGGTTCATATACCATATAGGGGTTCATAGTATAGGAGTATAAGGCCCCTACTTTCAAGGATCATTTGGTCCTTTAAGGAGGCAATCGCGGACGCACATGTCACATCGTGGGGTGTCGCACTAGCTGGTTGCCCATGCATTGCATGAGCAGGCATAAAACTTTCGGCAGTGACCTTAATCCCCGACTGTACACCGAACCCCATTCCACCCCAGTCTTATATGGATTCTATTGGGGCTTCACAATAGACCAGGAAAACGAAAACACCTGAGTTTCTCCCAGAGGATCTAAGCACTCGTATATTCAGGTTGTTGGGCCGAAAGACCATACTCTGCAAGTCAGGGTTTACAAGACCTGCGCAGTGTTTCGCACGCTAAAATGCAAAGCTTTCAACAACCCTACAAACCTTGACGGCCAGTACCCCGGCTGTAATTTGCACGGCTCCATAACCCTACCATCAGGGGATGTAGCCTCAACGATTGTAGCGGGATCCTGGCAGTTAAGATTCCCTAGTTACATATTGCATAGTTTTTAAAACTGTTCGAACCCTTCAAAATCCGATCGTAAACCCTAAACCCTAAACCCTAAACCTTGGTTCAAATCCACTCAAAGCCCATAAATGCCGAAACCCCCATCCCCAAACCTTGATTTTTGTTTGCTTAGTTTCTCTTACTTACCCTAAGGGTCCAAGTACCTAATAGTCATATACTCTCCTAAATATTGAGCTACATAACTATTATCCTAAACCCGAGTACCTAATTATTGGGTCCTTTGGACCCTTAGGGTTAGATCCCCGGAGAGGCGGCCATAGCACAGCGCCGGCAGCGGCAGAAGGCTCTCGGGATGCTAAGGGGTTCTTTGAGGGTTTTGGGGTTTAGGGTCTTATGGTTTAGGGCTTTAGGTTTTATGGTTTAGGGTTTCAGGGTGTTACGGTTCAGGGGTTTGGGGTTTTGGAGCTGTAGTGTTGTTCGTGTTTAGGATAGTGTTCCTGCAGGGTTCGTTCACGGTTGTTGAAGGTTTCTTTATGTGTTCTTCATAAACCGTTTGTCTTCAAGGGCTACTTTCAAGGGCTCCCTTGTTAAAGGGTTCCGTTAAGTTCCTTGAAGGGTGATTTTTGAGTATGTGCACCTTGTCGGTAGTTACAGGAGGTTAATAATGATCAAAAACATGTGGGAGTTGACACAAGGCTGAGCTGCAATGATGTGTACTAAGTTAGGACAATCAGCTGGGATACTGCAGCAGAACGTAGGGTAGGTGATGTTGACTGGACAAAGGTTCCAGGACCAATGGTGCTGTTCGCACCTGAAAAGATAAGAGATTATCACATATGCTGCTGTGAGACGCGTCTTGTCTGCAGTATTGGGCTTCGTCATTGTCATTCGTGTTGCATGTGCCCTGACGTAGCCTCCCATATTTCCACCAAGGTTCGCAGATTCAGCCGTATACTGTGCCGTGACATTTGACACGGAGGGCGGCAATTTGCCGCTCACGATGGTCTCTCCCCACGTGACGGTCTTCCCGGGCGTGGTGTTCTTTCGCCGCCCTCAGGACGCACCGTTTCTGTGCCAGCTTCTTCTTGGAAACTGCCGGCTGGATCGCATCCACGTCCTCGCCGATTTCCGTCACGATGCGCCCGTACGGCAAAGGTTTTCACTTCGAGGACAGTTGCATGCGAGGAACCGGCGATGTTCAAGCTAGTGCACGACGTCAAGAGAAGATCATGATAGAAGCTAAGACTTGGGCACTGCTTCCACTCAGGATAATATTCATAATGCAGATATATTAGGACCTGAATAGTAACCCTATTCTAGACTGTTACTGTATGCGCTGCAGTACCCAAGCTAAGACCAATGTAATAAATAGTTTTGGCCGCTCAGGTTTCTGCTTTTCTCCGATTTCTCAGATGGTCCCGGGTAGTCATTAAAGCCTAAACCACAAGGATCTAGGGTTCCCTGCCACCCGGAGCAAGTACTTACACCTCTAGTTGCCTGATTTCCCTAAGCCTTACACCCCAAGCCCTATACCCCATACGAAGCCTCAAACCCTGAAACCCTATACCTCAAACCATAAACCCTACAACTGTTATAACCCTAGTTACTAAGCCCCAGGCCCAGGTAGGTGGGTACCCCAAAGCCGACGAGTGGCGACGCGTGGGTTTCACAAAGGGGTCCCTTGGATCTGTATGGGTTACTTAAAGGGTTTCCTTGAACGCCTCCTGATAGGGTTCCTCTAAACCCTAAACCCTACTTTAAGGGCTTCCTATTCAGATTTATGGAGTCCGACCGGGCCCGTATGACTTGGCGGGTTCTGCACCTCCTCCGGCACCTTGGGGTATAAACTATAAGTCCTAATGAATTCTACTACCTCCTACTAAACCCTACTAAACCCTACAAAAAAACACCCTACTAAACCCTGCTGCCTCCTACTAAACCCTATTAAACCCTATCTGGCTTCGGGAGTTCTGCACCTGGCATTTCCAAACTCGCATAGCAACCTTCGGCTCCCACCCCTTCCCAGAGCCTCTGATGCTCTAATACAGGGGCCTTAATAAATATCTATACTATTCCTTAGGGTTCCTTTAAAGGGTCTATAAGGGCTAGTACAAGGGCTATTCTAAGGATATAGTATAGGGTTAAAGGGGTCTATAAAGGCTACTACAAGGGCTATTATAAGGATATAGTATAGGGTTAAAGGGGTCTATAAGGGCTACTACAAGGGCCATTATAAGGATATAGTATAGGGGCCTTAATAATTACCTATACTATTGTGGGGTTCCTTACTATAACTATAGCATAATATGCCCCCAGACCCTATTGAAATTATTAAGGCCCCTATATACTAGGGCAGATGCCATGAACACCTACACAGAGCGCTATACAAAGCCCAGTTAGCCCCACACAGAATATCGCCTTAAACAGTACCGTCCGGAGTCCTAGACCCTACACCCTAAACCCTGCAAACCAACCCTACACCCTTGCAAACTCCACACCCAAACCCGTAATACTCACAAAGCCATGAACCCAGCCAGGGCACAAGCCGTATATCAAAACTACCGTAAACTACCAAAACCTAACTTCGAGAACTCCTACTATTCTGGAGTTGTGGCATTTTGGGAACCTCAAAACCCCAAGCCCAGAAGCTTCTAAGCCCCGAAATCCCTAAGCTCAAACGCTAATCTCCTAACCTTTCTAAGCTCAAACGCTAATCTCCTAACCTTTCAGGCGCGTGAGCAGCTTCTCCTGGACATCGCCTCCCTAGCTGAGGCGAAAAAGTGCATCAGGGGCTTGACTGGACCCTAAGAAACATACCGGTTCCTCATAGTAACATACCTCTTACTAGGGCTCCTTATGAGGGAGTTACCTGGACCAGTAGAAACCTACAGTACGCTTTTTTTGGTGGGGGGGGTTCCTTATATTATTATTTCTTTATATATGCATGAGGGATTGACTTGGACTTTGAGAACTCTATCTGTTTTAGGGCTTCCTACTATGATTTCTTTATATGGGTTCCTTAGACAGATAGGTCTTTCAGGGTCCAGGCAGAGTTTGGGGTTTAGGATTTGGCAGTTTGAGGTTTTGGGTTAAGAGTTAAGGGCTATACAGTATGAATATATACACGCATGAATGAATGTTCGTGCAAACGCATGTGTGTGTGTGCTTCTCTCTGTCTGTCTGTCCGTCCGTCTGAGCCCCGTACGTTGAACCAAAAGCCTTGATATATGAGTCCTTAGAGCCTTAGGGTAAGGATTGATACCAAACTCTAAACCCAAAGCCCCAACCATAATCCCTGAACCCTAAACCCTAAACAATATAGTCCTTAGATTCGTAGGGATACGGTTGATGATATCAATCCTGCATTGCCCATAATAAGGATTATACCATAACTCCCATAGTCTAGGGTCATTCAGGTAATGCAGGATTTGTATGATCAACCGTAGTCAGCGCATATTCCCCAAAATCGGGGTGGTTTGTAGAGTCTGTGGGTTGTCTGCGGAAGGTCATGACTTGATACCGTTGATGTTACAAAATCCTGCATTACCCATAATAAGGAATATATGGGAATCGAGGTATATTCCTTATTATGCCTAATGCAGGATTTATCATCAACCGAACGAACTCCCCAGAGACTCCAATATCCCTTAATTAAGAATATTCCTCAAATCATGTTAGGGATCCTACTATAATTTCAGGCATATCCCGTAAGTAAGGGATATTGGAGTCCCTTAAACCCTATAAACCCTATAGATCCTTTGAAGAAACCCTAGGTATTCTTTAGTCTCTGAGACATTGGGAACCTCGACTTCAGGAAGATGCGGCCTCCTCGGCGCGTCGATCGGCTCTCGAAGACCAGGCCCTGTAAGAGGGGAAAAGGAGGTTGCTTTTTTGGGGTTCTTGAACGGATTCCTTTTTGCGGTTCCTTGAAGGATTCCTTTAAGGGTTTCTAAACAGGTTCCTGAAAGGGTTCCATTTTCGGGGGTGTATATAAGGGTAGTTGGGATCAAACAGGGGTTCCTTTAGAGGCACCTATAAGGGCTTTCAGAGTTTAGGGAGTCAGGGTTTAGGGGTTTGGGGGTTTAGGGGTTTGGGGTTTTAGGTGTTTGGGTTTAGGGTTTAAGGGGACTCCCGAAGGGCTTTTTAATGGAGGCCTTATGGTCCCTCATAGTGGGTATTTGAGGTAAAATAGAGGGTAGTTGGAGGGGTCTAGGTAGTTTATAGGGCTTACGGCTTCGGGTTTAGGGTTTAGGGTTAGGATTTAGGCTTAGGGTTCAGGATTTCGGGCTTAGGGTTTAGGGGTGAAGTTTAGCGGGGGTGAGTGTCTTGAACGGTGTTCTAGGGCCAGCGGCTCGGGACTCTGACTTTCACAAAGTTCGGAAGCAGTTCAGCATGTGAATGGGCTCTGCCTTTCTATGCACTCATAACTTAAGGCAGTGGGGCCCGAAGACTGCATTGAAGGTGCTTTCGGGCCAGCTCCAGCCGCACAGGGCTTGAATTTCCGAAACTCTGCCTCAGTTAAAGATGCCTTGGCACGAGGGGTTTTCTGGAAGCCGTCTGAGAGTCTTTAGACCAGTTGCTGTTGTGGGCAGTGTTGCGTTTAGTGTCTTGAGGGCGTGCCTGGAGGCTCTAGACAGAGTCACATAAAGGACTGCTGGGCACAAAGGCCATAGCCTAGAGGATTTTTGGGTTGTTTTTAGCCTGAGGTTACGCATGGGTGCCTTGTTATCCGAAGCCTTTGTAGAGTGGCATCAGGGTTCGTAAAGCTTTAGGGGCCGTGCGTAGGTCTGCAGGGTTAAATTGAAAAAACCTAACGTTTGAGGGTTCCTTCTTGTGTTTTCCTTGTGCAGTTATGTCCCCAAACTTTACTGGTAGGCATTTAGTTGGGCGTAGTTGGGGTGACCAAGAAGCCCGAACCTGGCAAGTCCTTGCTTCCGCGATTCGTCAGGCCTCTGCAATCTGAGATTCCCAGTACGTCCTTTAAACCCCTCAATCCTTAAGGACGAAAAGACCCTTAAAAGAAATGGCCCTATACCCTTATACTATAATTCCCTATATGGTCTATGAACCTTAAACCCTTTTAGGGTTCATTTCGTCTTTAAGGATGCCAGACCCGACACCTGAGTTCAAGAGTCAGGGTTCGGTTTTGCGGTTTAAATTTAGTGAACCCCTGTCAATCCAAGACATTATCAAGGCACTTCGGCCCTGAACTCTAAAAAGCCGGAACTTTCCGGAACAACCCATTAACACCTTTAAGTGTAGATTGAGTTTGGTTCCCCCTGAGGTCGAGTTCAGATGCCAGCAGCCAAAGCTGAAACCGTACAGAGCCCGTTTCCCATGCGGTGCGCAACTTCCCTCTTCCTCAGGATGTTTCTATACATTGGGGCGTATTGTGTATGTCTGTGCGTGTTTTTCTTTTCTGTTTCGTGTGAAGGGAGCTCCAACAGACTACTTCCGTCGGTGAAAAGTCAGGTGGCAGCGATGCGTGACCGCGTCGACGAACTGGAAGCGGACCGTTCTGGGCGATGGGCTTGGGAATTAGCTTGAAGCCCCAAACCCTATTACGCCCTACTTGCAATCGAGGTTTGTATTTATTCTTTGACAAGTAACCCAGAGGGTCCCACATACACTACCATTATGGAATTAGGTCCCCAAAACCAAAACAGGGGTGGTTTTTTGGGACCTAATTCCATAAATAGTGTATATGGACCCTCTGGGTAATTAACAGAGAGGTCGGAACAATGACAACATAGCCTTCCCCGGACAGTTCTCTAAACTCGAATTTATCTCAAGACCCTGTCGAGGCCCCTCGGGTCAAGCCCATAGTTCTCCATGTAAATCATTAGTAGCCTAGTATATCCTACTGTTGATGGACAAAATCCTGCATTACCCATTATAAGGAATATACCATAATTCCCATAGTTTAGGGTCCTTAAGGTCATGCAGGATTTTGTCCATCAGCCGTAGTATAGATCCCTTTATGGGAATCTGTGGAGGACCCCTTAAGGACGATCCGGTAAGACCCCCCCAGATTCCTCGACGTAGCTCCAAGTCCAACCCGTCACGTGGCGACCTCGGAGCGAGGTTTTGGCCACTACGGTTGATGATATAAATCCTGGGGTTCCGTTTAGGGGATCTATAAGGGTACCTTTAAGGGGTTCCTTTAATTTAAGGGATCTATGAGGGTTAAGGCAATTAAGGGTTTAGGGTATATGATATGAATCCTGAATTACCTTAATGACCCTAGACTGTGGGAATTATGATATATTCCTTGTTATGGGTTTTCCACATTTGTATCATCAACAGTATGTTGTTAGGGTTCTTTATACCGATTTCCTTTCAAGCCCTTTAAACAGGTAGGATATTTGCGGTTCATGTAAGGCTCACTCTCAGGATCAAAAGTTCGATGCTTTTGGACCCAAAGGCCAAAATATGCAAGTTGATTAGAATGGTTTGGGGTGTTTACTTCTGTAGTAGTAGTAGTAGTAGTAGTAGCAGCAGTGTCTATGGACCCTCTTGGGTTCAGTACTTCAGGAGCTCAGGGATTGCAGTTTCGAGTACCTAAACCGGGTTTAGGGTTTAGGGGTTTAGGGTTTAGGGTTTCCGGGTCAAGGGGTTTAGGGTCCAGAGTCCAAGATTCAGGTCATTCGGGTGTAAGGTTTTAGGGTTTACCTGGACCCCAAAGAACCTAGCTTTTTAGGGCTCCTTATTCTGATTTCTTTATATAAGTCCTCAAAAAGGTAGGTTCTTCAGGGTTATGGTAGGGCATGCAAACCCTAAACCCCCATAAACTCCCAAGACCCCGAGCGGGCCGAAGCCCGTAAACCCTAGACCCCCAAGGGCTTAGGGTTTAGAGCGCGCAGACCGTGGAGATTCCTGTGTATCTTCTAGGACCCAGAGTAGGCCCTTGTTCCCTTTTTGGGGGGTTCAGATTCCCTTTTGAGGCCCCCTTAAACAAAAAAGGGCACCCTTTGTATTCCTAGGTTATTCTTGGGTCTTGTCTTTTTCGTAGGACGTAGGACTTAGACTTAGGTGGTTTTCGACTTCATCAGAAGCACCCTAAAACACAAAAATAAAGCCTTCAAAGCCCTGCTCACGCACATGTTCTGGTTACTATAGGGGCCTCAATAATTACCTATACTATTTGGGGGGTTCCTTGATGATAATTGTAGTATAATGGGCCCCAAACCGTAGAGGAACCCTTTAACCCTTTTAAGGAACACTAACCCTAAATCCATACCCTGAACCCTAAACCCCTAAACTCCTAAAACCCCAGGAACCCTTTGGGGACCCTTAAGGGAACCCTTAAAGGAACTCTTTTAGGGAACATTAAGACGCCCTCTGCAGGAATGCCTGCGCCACGAGAAAGCCAAGCAGGAGGCGGCCGCCAAAGAAGCGGAAGCCCAGGAGCTCCGATGACTTTAACGGGATCTATATAAGGGTTCCCTTAAGGGGATCTACAAGGGTTCCTTTAAAGGGATCTATACAAGGGTTCCTTGAAGGGGGTCTATAAGGGTGCTATAAAGGGGTTTTTTCGGGGTCTAACGGTCTGACCCTTGAAACAGTAGGTTTGCAGGTTTTGAACGGTATGGAAGAAAATTGGCGAGCGATGGAAGGGAGCTGTGAACCCTCCTTCGGTGCAGGATGCCTTGGACTTGATGCATGGATGCATTTTGGGGAAGGCGGATGGGTACACACTTGGAATTCTGGCCGCTTGCTTTCCATTTCTCTTGCATTAGATCAGGGAGAGGGCCTATGGCACCTCGCCTCCGTGTACGGTCCTACTTTGCAGTCCACACCTGCCGAGAAGACTAATTTTCTTCGTGATTTGACGGAGTTCTGGGACCGCGTGCCTCATCGTGAACCCGCATTCGCCATTGGCGACTTTAATGCCCGTGTAGGGTTTAGACCCCTTGCTGGTCCTGGTCAGGTTCCAGCCTGCGTCCTTGGACCTTTCGGTTTAGGCAGGGCTAATTCCAATGGAGACGCNGGGTTTAGACCCCTTGCTGGTCCTGGTCAGGTTCCAGCCTGCGTCCTTGGACCTTTCGGTTTAGGCAGGGCTAATTCCAATGGAGACGCTCTTTTAGGACATGCGTCTGTGCAGCGACTTAAGATTTTAAACTCCTTTTTCTCCCACGACCTGGCACACACCGCATCATGGACCCACCACAGGTGGCACTCACATGGTGTCCTCGACTTGGCCCTCACTCGACAATCGTGCTTTCGCTTCGTGACGGACTGTCATGCACTGCCCGGCGCTGAAGTCTCCTCGGACCACAAGTTAATGATACTGCAGTTGCGTGCCTCCCCGCACAGGCGCACTCCGCTAC
>BGNK01000109.1:249089-297165 GCA_003297005.1 Symbiodinium sp. clade A Y106 | reverse complement strand
ATAGAAGTCTATACTTTTTTCTCCCTGGTTACTTAAAAACCCAGTAAAAAAGGGGCCTCAATATAGGCTTACAGTGAACGGGCTTTGGAGTACCATACTTTAATACTTTTTTCCTTAAATGGAACCCTTATGAAATAGAAGTCTATACTTTTGTCTCCCTGGTTACTTAAAAAACCCAGTAAAAAAGGGGCCTCAATATAGGCTTACAGTGAACGGGCTTTGGAGTACCATACTTTAATACTTTTTTCCTTAAAGGGAACCCTTATGAAAAAAAATCTATATTTTTTCTCCCTGGTTACTTACAAACCCAGTAAAAAAGGGGCCTCAATATAGGCTTACAGTGAACGTGCTTTGGAGTACCATACTTTAATACTTTTTTCCTTAAAGGGAACCCTTATGAGAAAAAAGTCTATACTTTTTTCTCCCTGGTTACCTAAAAACCCAGTAAGAAAGGTGCCTCAATATAGGCTTACAGTGAACGGGCTTTGGAGTACCATACTTTAATACTTTTTTCCTTAAAGGCAACCCTTATGAAAAAAAAATCTATACTTTTTTCTCCCTGGTTACTTAAAAACCCAGTAAAAAAGGGGCCTCAATATAGGCTTACAGTAAACCCCATAAAGTTGGAAACCGGATAAAGGTCAAATAGTGCTGGGATTCCTTATGCATTACCCTTAAGGATTGAGGCTATTTGGGTTTCCAACTTTTGGGCTTCTACTGTAGGCTTAGTAGCTGAGTGGATACACTTTACACTTTTTGGGATAATATTACCCACTATAACACTGAAAGTGTAGACTTTTTTGAGCTTATGAACTCAGCAACTAAGTAATATAGGGGCCCTTTTAGGGATTTCTTACAGGGATCTACAAGGGTTTCTATAAGGGTACTGTAGGGTTTAGGGCCGTTTAGGGTTTAGGTATTAAAAGTGGCCTTCATAATTACCTATACTATGTTGGGGGGGGTTCCTTATTACAGTAGAAGCCAGAAAGTTGGAACATCATTATCCTCATGCCCTTAAAGTATAGTATAAGGGATCCTAGCACTAATCCTCCTAAAGCCGTGTTCCAACTTTCTGGGGTTCACTATACACCAAGGAACCTGGGACCCTCGTAGTGAGATCCCAAACCCTAGCCCCCAAAGCGCGAACCCTCCTCCAGAAAGCCCACGACCCCTTTGGGAGCCTTAGGGTAAGGTGCAGCTGGACCTTATGGGTCGTGGAGAATGTGGGAACTTGGGACCCATACAGACGCACAATGGGGTGTAAACCTACCCCGTAAACCCGAAACCCTAAACCCGAAACCCTTAACCCTAAACCCCGAAACCCTTAACCCTAAACCCTGAAACCCTAAAACCTGAAACCTAAACCCTAAAACCTTAGCCCTAAAACCGAAACCCGAAAACCCTAACCCTAAACCCTGAAACCCTAAACCCTAAAACCTTCACCCTAAACCCGAAACCCGAAAACCCTATCCCAAACCCTGAAACCCTAAACCCTAAACCCTAAAACTTAAACCTTAAGTCCTCAAGTCCCCACTCCCCACGTCCTAAGCCCTCAGCTTTCTAAGCCCTGGAACACCACCAGGACCCCCAAGGGCCCTTTAATAGAGCCCTTAAGACCCTGAATCGTGGGTATTTGGGGTATATTAGAGGTTAGCTGCGTTTAGCGCGGCTTTTGTTTCAGGCGTTTAATGAATTAAGTCATGTCATCGTAGCAAAGAAAAACCCCATAGTTCACTAATGTTTACATACTATAGATCCCCACTATGAAAAAATCGAAGAAGTTTCGTGAAAAGATCCCAGTTAAGGGGGCCATCTCACGGCTGACCCGTCACCGCGACGCTTGGCGGGAGCTCTGCGTGGAGCTGCGGAGGAGTGGGCGTTTTGTTTTCTCTTCAGGGGTTTAGGGTTTAGGTCTGGGGTTTAGGGCTGGGGCTCAGGGCTTCAGTTCGGTTTGTATAGCCCGGAAAGCCGGTAACTAAGCATAGGCAATCTTCACCAATCTGTGGAATTGTAGGATGCCTTTCTGGGTTTTTGGGGCTCCTTTCAACCGTAAACCGCTAAAGCCCAACTTCTAAAGAAAACCCGACGACCTAAGGGCCAATCCACAGTTTCAGGGTGTTTCTCCACCGTGAGGCCGACATGAACCCTAAAAGGGTTTAAGCTTTAATAAGGTTCATATGGGAGTTTCCGAAAATAGGGGACCCTAATGAGGTACCCTAAATAGTGGGATCCGTATTATAAGGACCCCCAAATAGGGTACCCCAATTTTCGGAAACCCCCATATACCATATGGGTAGTTATCATAATTATGGTCCCTTTTTGGGTCCCTATAGTACGGCACCTATTATTTAGGGTACCCAAAAAGGGACCCTAATTTTGACAACCACCCATATAATGATTCATACTATAAGGGTAGAGAACCCCTACTTGTAAGGGTCATTTGGTCCTTAAGACAATGGTCCAAGTGCTCAATAATCAGGTACTCTCACAAATTGTAAGCCACAAAGCTACCATCCTAAACCCAAGTACCTCGTTATTAGGTCCCTTGGGTCCTTAATTAGGGTTTCAGTGGTGGTGCGATCTTAGGATGGTGGGTCGTTGTTCCTGATACCTTCCTTAAAGACGAAATGAACCCTAAGGGGTTTAAGGTTCATAAACCATATGGGGATTTATAGTATACGGCTATAGGGCTATTACTTTTAAGGGTCTTTTCGTCCTTAAGGTTATGTAGGTTCTGGAGGAAACCCGGAGGGTGGGTACTTAAAGGCACAAGGGACTTAGTAAGTAGCATTGGTGTTACAGGTGCTCCAAGTAGGATTATCCTGACCTTACACTCCAAGTGGGATTTCCTGACCTTCCTTGTAATCTTACTTACTAAGTCCCATGAGCCTTTATGTGCGATTCTTCCTTAACTTCGCGAGTGCCCCCCCTTAGGCCTCAGGGCACCTGCATAGGGCGGGAGGGGTTTGCTGTCCGCTGCGCGTGGGGGTTTTGGCGTTTGGACTTTAACTTTGGTGCTACAGTGTTGCGGCGCGATATCCCAAAGTGTCCCAACACCCCGAACAGTGCCGTGTTCCGGCTCGATGTTGAGGAACGGCGTCGCAGGGCAATGCTGGGGACAAGGTATGGACCACCACCACCTCTGTCTGTCAATCGTCCAACAGACTTCCACACACCGGTGCAAGCCTGGCAGGCCGTTGCAAATGCTGCAGGTGCTGGTGAGACAAGGAATGTGGAATCAAGGCGCAGTCGGAGCCCACGCGCCACCACAGAGCCGCCACGAGCGACCGATTACCATCTTGAGATCCCTACCTTTGGTTAGTACGGAATGGAAGAATGGTAGTAATAGCAGTTATAATTGTACCCCATTCCTCCATTCCCTACTAACCAAAGGTAAGGATCCCGATCACGTCGCCAACAGTGGTCAGAATCCAGGTGGACATCGTTCCCAAAGCGGCACCGGCCTCAAGAGCGACCGGCTCTTCTGAGCTCCCTTCTGAGCTCTAAATGGCTCATTAGGAAGGCCTCTGATAGGCGATCTGGAGCCACTATGGCAAAGCCCATGTGGTAAGGAGTCTGCAAAAGAAGCGGACCTGCCTGAGCATGTTCTCGGGCGTGGAATGCCCGCGCATGGCATGCAGGTTTCTTGAGGCAGCCGCTGCTTCATCGTTTGGCATCAAATCCGGGCTGGCTTTTCTCTGGAGTGTCCCCTGGTCTGTTATGTGGCATCCACCTGTGTGTACTGCTTACCTGACTGCCAAATGACCTCAATGCGGAATGGGAACAAGAGCTTGGCCAGGGGGAGGAGCAGACGCGAAGAGCTGCGAGGTGCTGGACAAACGAGGAAGGCAGCTGCGCAGAGCATATACCTTTTACAAGTTGCTCGCCAGCGGATCCTCTACACAGAGTATATACCTGGTTACCTTAGTTATGTATTTAGGCAGCAACAGCCTCACAGGAAAATTACCAAAAGAACACGTAGTTCTGCGCATGGTTTGAGCTTGTTAAACTCAACCTCGATTCCAGGAGCCCGCAACCCTCAATCCCGACCAACCCTGCCACCAGGAAGGTTGGACAAGAGGAGCACGAACTCAAGGACGGCTTGGGGATTGGCACATGTTGTTTTAGATAATCTGTACCTTAAGGACGAAAAGACCCTTAAAAGAAATGGCCCTATACCCTTATACTATAAATCCCTGTATGGTCTATGAACCTTAAGCCCCTTTCGGGTTCATTTCGTCTTTAAGGTAAGGGCTGGGCCTGCTAGGGTTGAATGGTTTCGTGCCTCAGGGGCATCCGCACCCTACCAGTCAGCCCTAAAGCTAAATTCATTCGGTTTACCCATAGGCTCCATAGTAGTTCCTTTTGGGGATTACCTTATAGGATTCTATATATGAACCCCAAAAAGGAACTACTTTGGAGCCTCTAGGTACTTCCATAGCTTTAAAGGCGCTGACAGCGACGTGCCGCACGAGCTTCAAGCTCAAGGTGCTGAGCCGGCAAGGTTTGCAGCCTTGAGCCCTCTATGTAGAGTGGGTCACAGGGCTGCTAGGTTCTCTGGCCGTGCACACCAAAGTCCATGCTTCGCCTGTCAGCGGAGGCCGTTGAATTGGGGGTGTCATCGAAACCCTTCGAAAGCATTTTCACTGGCGACCTGGTGACCACGGATCGCAGCCCAAGTCCTGCATCCTCTTGCAGATGCATCTCCCGAAAACATGCATCGTCTCGCAGATACGCATTTTCGGTGAATTTCTTGCGGTGAACAACTTCAGGAAGCTTGACAAGCGCAGGCGGTCACTTTGCTTCCAGTGCCTCCCGGTGGCCCAGGATGTGATGGCCGTTCTGCGTCCTGGGCCTTTGCCTCAGACCCAACCGGTCAAGCCGTGCTCCTGTCGTGCACCCGGCTCGCGCTGAGGAAATAGTAAGTAGGGTGATACTTGGGGTTAGAAGCGCCCTAAGAAGGGTTATCCTAATTCTAACCTTACTTATATATAGCCTGACCTACTGAGTCCCATGACCAAATGACCCGCCCTACACCCTTATGCTGAGAATCCCTATATGATGCCTATATGGTATATGAACTTCACGCACTTCTAGGGCTCATTCCGTCTTCAAGATACCCCAGAACCCCAAACCCCTAAAACCCCTATCACACCCATAGAACCCTTAAAAGGAACCCGAAAACGCAACCCTTTTGGGATGCATGTTCCTTGAGCAGAACTCAAGTCCTAAGCTTTAAATTAGAGTTTAGGCGTTTAGGGTTGGGGGGTTTAGGATGAAGGGTTTGGGGGGTTTGGATGCTAGGGCTGCAGGGGCTTTGGGGTCAGCACTTTTTTACTTTGCAACCTTCCCATGACGAACCCTCACTTTAACGCACTACCCAACCCTCCGGCTTAGGTGTGGTGCATGCAGATCGTGGCTTTCCGTAGTCCATGTTTAGGGTGAAGGGTGTACGAGTTGCAGGCTTAGTTTTCGGGGTCCAGAGTTTACGAATGCTTTCCTTCAGCCCTAAACCCCATGGGTTTAGGGTTTACTGGCTAATTTGGGCATGTTCAGGACTTCTAGGATGGAAGGGGCACGGCGAGCATGCTGCTTAACTCCTCGTCATTGAGAGTCATTCTGGTCCCATTTGAGGCCCTGCGAGCCCTACATACCCAAACTCCCTGAACCTTTACCTTCTAAACCCTAACCCCGTTGCAGTATCTTCCAAACCCTCAAGCCTGACTTTCTCCCCATATCAAAGGGCCTCAATTTCAAGCCCCGCAAGCCACAGCCCCACATTGTCGGTTGAGGGTGTAGCGACTAGGGACATCACCTTCGAGACCCCCGCACTGTCACTGCGGAGGTCGCCGTGTAATACCCGCAGAGAATGCTTGCAATTTCCGAACCTTTTCGGAACCCTGATAGAGCCTTCGTCGAACCGGTCCTTATGACACTCTCATGGAACCGTTCAAATAGCTTTTCGATCGAATCCAAACAATAAGCCTTAAGTTCCCCAGCACCTAAATGCCAAACCCTCCGTCCCTTCAAAACTACTTTTGGTAAATATACCTCAAGCATCCTACGACTAAGTCCTAAACCTTGATCAAAGTCTTGCGAAAACCCGTTAAAGGAACGCCCGAAGGTAATTATTAATTTTACCGTAAAGAAACGAAGCACGCTTAACCACGCCATAGAGTCGGAAATCTTAAAATTTCATGAGACTCTTATACAACCCTTAGCAACCATCTTTAAGGAACCCTTACTTAAGACTTAGACGCCCAGAGGACTTAGTAAGTAGGGTAATTATATGTAGAGTTATAAGTACCCTAAATGGAGCCACCCCAATTATAACCCTACTTATAACCGACTTACTAAGTCCCCTGGGCCTCCAAGTACTCCTTAACTCTCAACCCAAAACCCTAAACCTTAAACCCTAAACCGTAGGAGCTGTCCGAACGCCACGAGCGGGGCGTCAACGAGAGGCGGCGTCTGCAGGCTTGTCCTGGGCACAGGTTTTTGTTGTAGTGCATTCTGGGTTTATAGGGTTTAGGGATCCTTTAAGGGTTCCTTTAAGGGTTCTATGGGGGTTTTGGGGTATCTTAAGGACGAAAGGAGCCTTAACAGGGTTTGTGGTTCATGTACCATATCGGGATTCGTAGCTATAAGGGTATAGGGCCCCTACTGATAAGGGTGCCTAAGGTTGGGTTTGGCAGTGCCTTGGGTTTACCAGGACCCCCAAGTGCCCTTCAATAGAGCCCTTATGGTCCTTAACAGTGGGTATTTCGGTTAGGGTTTCATAAGGGTTTTGATGACAAGTATACTGGCATTGCGAGGGAATTAGGCTGCCAGATTACGAGGTTTGCTATCTTGAGAATGATTGCATTGCTCACCACGGTGTTCTTTGCAGAAAAAAGTTGTTGTGCGACGTCCTTTTGCGATGAAGAACATGGCTCAGAACACAGTGCGAAGGGCCTGGGTAAATGCACCTGTGGATGGCCGCCGGTCCACAGTCGCGTGTCGCCCGTGCACGAATGACTCGTCCTTTCGAAAACGACTTCGGCAGACAACGGCAGCAAGCTGGACGCACGCGTGGAGATCATGCGCATCCGACGCGTGGCTGTTTTTCTGCAAAAGCGTGCGGGCAACGTCACCTGGGAAGACATGCCCGAAGGTGAGATGACCTGAGGAGCAAGAAAACATTTTGCATCGCCGATCTAGGGTCAGCAAAGAAAGGCCGGAAGTCTGGCGAGGGACCTGGACACAGCGCGTAGGTGCATAGTTTTTGATAAGAGCTTTACAAGGGTTCCGATCAACTCATGTTTCATTCTCCAACAGCTGATATCGCTGCCATCAGATGTCTCTTTTGACTATCATGGTAACTGGAGCCAAAGCTACTTAACCCAAAAGAGCAAGAACAGTCCATGCCAGCTGTACTTCAGAGTCTGCCACAAGCTTGACACGCAAACTGGTCATCCTGAGGGACGAAATAAATCCCAAAAGGGTTAAAGGTTCATATACCATATACGGGTTCATAGTATAAGGGTATAAATTATAGGTCCCTGACTTTTAAGGGTCATTTGGTCAGTGCCCCAAACACTACACATGAAGCCTTGTCTCAGGCCGAGTGCTTGAGCTTGCAGCAGGAGCACGGATGCTGGAATGCTGGCTGCGTGCTCCTGATTGTCAGACATCCTTTTATATCAGTAAAAATTCAGTAATAAAACAAAATGGCAAAGCAAGGGCGTTACGGCTCCGTTTCTCCAGTGGTCACGCATGTAACGCAATGCACGTTACTGCTCATCGTTGTTAACAACAACTGTTCAACTGTCGTACCAAGGCACTTTCCGGGATGCATGTGTTGCGTCTAAGAGCAGACGCTGTCGGATTTAAACTGGTCTATGGAATGCTGGGAGAAGTTTAAGAGTACCTGTAGAATAGGGAGCACTAGAGATTATTGGGCTAGATCCCTAAACCCTAAACCCTAAATCCTAAACCCTAAACCCTAAACTCTAAATCCTAAACCCTATAAACCCTAAACCCTAATATCCGCCCCCATTTGGTCCCCCTCCCTACAGCATCCTATGAGTCTGCTTTGGGTTAGTTACGTTTGAGCCTTAGAGTCTGACTTGAGGCTTCAGGGTTTTCCTTAACCCTGAAGAAGCTACCTTTTTAGGGCTCCTTATTATGATTTCCTTATATTTATAGGATTCTATATATGAACCCCAAAAAGGAACTACTTTGGAGCCTCTAGGTAGGTCCTTAAAAAGGTAGGTTATTCAGGGTTAAGGTTGTCCATACTCCCTAAGGCGCCTTGTACTGTAAAGGGGGAGTATATGCCACATACCTTGAAGACCGAATTGCCCTTAAAAGTAAAGAGCCTATGCCCTTATACTATGAAAGCCTATATGGTATATGAACCCTAAATCCTTCGTCCCTAAGGCAGGTACATTGACATGGGCGCTTACAGGTTTGGCTTGCGAGTTTGTTTCGAGGCATTGGGGCTTCCGGTTTGAGTTTATGGGTTTGGGGTTTAGTTTTGGGCGGTTTCATGTCTGTGTTCTGTTTTTCAAAATCGAAACCGGGGAGGTGACATCGTGTCGCCTCTTGTAGCTGCGAGATTAGCTTTATCAGCTGATTAAGACCGACATGGAGTAACGACATGGAGTAGCCGATGTACCTTCGCAGAAAGACAATCTAAACCACACCCCAAACCCTGAACATCCCTGGACTGCCGCCACTGTTGGTTTTGTTGGTGCAGCCGTTTATGCTGGGGATGTCTCATTGATGTGGAGGAGTGTGAAGATGCACAAGCAGATCTGCAAGACTTGCGAAGCCTACTCCAGGCCTGCGCAGCATAGTCTTGAAACCCCCGAATATCGAAGGGTCCATGTACTCAGATCGCAGAAGGTTCCCTTAAGGGTGCAATGGTTCTATAAGGGTTCTATAGGGTTTGGGGTTCAAGGGTCCATGTACTCATGTAGTATACACTTTGGCCGCAAAGTTGTTCGTATTACATGCTTTTGGCGAAAGCATATATGACATGCACTACGAAGGTTCCCTTACTTTCAGTGATACCCTTGTGCCCTTTTGAATCATCGGGTTCCCTGTCAAAACACGAATAGCAGCAACATGCAATGCCTTTATTATTAAGGGGACAAAACGGGAAACCTTGCTATAGAAACCTGAATACTTGATGATACCAATCAGACCGCTATGATGCTTGGAGTTTACAGTGCCCTACAATGCATGTTCACTGGGTCTGTTTGGACTCTGCCATATCCCAAGCACTAAAATCGAAAGTGGAACTGGACAACCCAAGACCTTAATCACATTTTGGAAGACCCTATCGTTAGACTAGTGGGTGCGTCTTGACTACTCCCCACAGGGACGTCTCACTCAACAGACTCCGAACCATATGCCTCGCCTGGTTTGTCATTTTAGATAACCCAATCCATGAAGCACCGCAGCCCCCCAAAGTAGTTCCTTTTGGGGATTACCTTATAGAATACTAACTATGAACCCCAACAAGGAACCACTTTGGGGCCTACGGGTACTGAAGGGTTTGGGGTTCAGGGAGGTGCGCTATGTGGAAAACAGCTTGGCCTTGAAAGACTTGGGTCAGAAGGGCCAGGAAACCCTGTAGAACCGCACACGGCCCAATAGCAAACCTACTTGGAGGCCCTTTTGACTTAGTAAGTCTACTTAGTATCCCCTAGAAACCATATTATAATCCCCCATAACCCACCTTACTAACCCTACTTACTAAGTCAAAAGGGCCTCCAANACTTGGAGGCCCTTTTGACTTAGTAAGTCTACTTAGTATCCCCTAGAAACCATATTATAATCCCCCATAACCCACCTTACTAACCCTACTTACTAAGTCAAAAGGGCCTCCAAGTACAGCATCCTGTTCGGGTTTATAGCGCTTAGGGCTGCTACAGCCCGTATACAGGCACCCGTCTACTTGCCTTGTGGCGGAAGACAGGCGCACGGAACCCTAAGACCAAAAACTTCGAAACTAAACCGTGGAGGGTTTTGAAAAAGAGGGTATTTTAGAATCCTCAAGCCCTAAACTTTGAAAACTTAGCCATGGAGGAAGACACCCAGACCCTCGAGAAAATGGCTGCCCGGCGACTGACGCTGGAGTGGACCTTGGAGGCTCCCTTCAAGTTTAGGGACCTATAAGGCTCCCTTTAAAGGGATCCATAAAGGGTTCCTTTAAAGGTGATCCATAAAGGGTTCCTTTAAAGGTGATCTGTAAGGCTTCCTTTAAAAGGATCCATAAAGGGTTCCTTTAAAGGTGATCTGTAAGGCTTCCTTTAAAGGTGATCCATAAGGCTTCCTTTAAAGGTGATCCATAAGGGTTCCTTTAAAGGTGATCTATAAGGGTTCCTTGAAAACCTTTCTGTAGGGTTCCTTATTATGGTTTCCTTATATAAGTCCTCAAAAAAAGCAGTCATTTGGCTCCAGGTCGGGGATTCATGGAAAAGGGGTGTTTGAGCTGTTTGGGTTTCTGGGTTGTAGGCTTCACGTGCTATAGGGTTCTGGGATTTAGGGTTTAGGGTTTAGGCTTTATAGTTTAGTGTTTCAGGGCCCTGAGAGGTCGAGTTATGCGTAAGGTGGGTTACCGTCTTTCAGCAGTCTATGCCAACCTTCTGTAAGCAAAGTCTAGCAACCAAAGGTCCAAGCCACACTGTACGCATGTGCTTTGGCAATGAAGCTACTGTTGGTAATGACTTTGGCATTACAGGGCCGCTATCCCAGAGGCTCCATCTGTACTTCCCCCTGGAATAAGGTCCCAAAAGACCATCCTCATTATGGTTTTACGGCGCTAGGACGAAAGTTTGACCTACTCTTTGTCTGGTTGAACACAGGCCGCCCTTCCCACATAGAAGCCTGACAAAGAGGACCAGCCCGGTACTCCTCCGGAACATTAAAGCCACATAATTTTAGAACACCCGGAAGTGTGGGACGTCAAGTGGTGGCATGTTTTTCTGCCAGAGAAGGACAGGATGGACGAGGAGGACCCACCCCCGGGCTTTGTCGCGTCGGCCGTCCTCATGTCGAAGTACATCTTCAAGGGTCCTCGTCGAGCACAACTCGCTTACTGGGCGGCTTGCACGCAGATCGGAATCCTCGCGCCGGACACACAGGAGTCGGCCGAGGCTGTTGAAGCTGGACCAGGACTCCGATGGCTTCCAGGCGGACGCCGACGCGGAAATGGTGGAGACCCCAGACGTCGGATGTTGGGCGGGGTGTAAATTCTCCGCTGGCCAGGTCACGTAAATCGCACTTTTCGATACTCCGCAACTCCGCAAGACGCCCTTAGACAAGAAAGGTCCAGAAGGTCAAAACTGAAGTTGTCCTCCCGATGTATCGTATAGACTTTAACCCACCAAAACCTAAGTTTTGTAACTTCTTATTATTAACCCTAGTATGAATTTAAAGGGACCCTACATGGGTTACGGTATGGAGCTTATTGGTATGGGTGCTTTTGTCTCCTAAGTACAGTGAAGCACCCAGATCCCGGAGCCCTCAAATGGCAAAACAGTTCTTTAGGGCTATAGGGTTTAGGGTTTAGACCTAACCCTGGGAACACAAATAAGCCAATGTACGTATTCATTACAGATGTAAGACCCCGAAGTATTTACTATTTGTATTTAAGGCGTAGGGTAAAGAAGGCTTGTTTGCTGAGCTTCCTATGTCTTTGCTCAGAACAGACTCAGAGTTTCTTGGAAGAGTTGTTTAGGGTTTAGGGTTTAGGGTTTGAAGACCAAGATGGGAGTTTCCGAAATTAGGGGTACCTCATTTTGGGGTCCTGAAAAAAAGGATTCCACTATTTCGGGTACTATATTAGGGTCCCCTATTTTCGGAAACTCCCAGATCTACTGCCACATCTCCACGCCTTGTGTCACCGGGTGTCGTGTGCGTTACCGTGGGGTGTTAAGAGAAGTGGAACGGAGCGCCGATGATTAATCGGCTGTACAGCCCCAAACCGTGGGCAGTGATAAGACTATATAAGATATAGTCTACCTTAAACTACCAAACCCTACTTTTTTGTGGGTTCTTATTATAAACCCTAATATTTAATTTATAGGGACCCTACAAAAAAGTAGGTTTTGGTAGGTTAAGGTAGGGTACAGGGTTTCCGGCCTCAGAAGCAGGGTGTAGGGCTTCGGGTTAAGGATTTCGGACGGGCTTGTCTCTTTTGTTGGGGCACATGTTCATGTGACTACCGATGCTGGTGCCTGCATGTACATGGAGCAGAAGAAAAGAGAAAGAGAGAGAGGAAAAGAGAGGGAAAGAAAGGGTCAGCGAGAGAGAGAGATACAGTAGAAGCCAGAAAGTTGGAACATCAATATCCTCATGCCCCGTAAGGTAAAGTATAAGGGATCCTAGCACTAATCCTCCTAAAGCCATGTTCCAACTTTCTGGGGTTGGGTTCACTATAGAGGAAGCACGTGCAAGGAGCATTCAAAGCGTCAAGTGCATCTCCAGTGTCTCGGTTGCACATGGTTATGCTCGCCCTCAGTATTTGGACCAGATCCTAGACCTTGAATTGGGCCGTTCTCGAACGTGTGACAGAGTCTTCAGAATTAAGAAGCACAACAGGCTGAGATTTGTAATGGATCCCCGAGCACAGCCCCATAAACCCTAAATCTCAAATCCACTAGCTTGTGGAGAGTAGCCTGGGCCCCAAACCGCAAACCCGCAACCCAGAGCCCTGAACATCCTAAACACAGAGCCCTCAACCCTGACCACCCTGTGCCGAACTCAGGGCTGACTTCAACCCCAAATAGCTTTCCTTATTGTAGGGTTCCTTCTGATGGTTTACTTTTCTAGTTCCTTAAACAGGTTGGGCTTGTAATAGCATCCAGGTAAGGTTGAGGGCTCTGGGCGAAAATCTAGTGTGTTGCGGGCTCGGAGCTTGAAGTTTTGAGGCTTAGGGTTACAGGGATGCCAAGGGCCCTTTGATAGAGCCCTTATGACCCTTAATAGTGGGTATTTGGGGTATATTAGAGGTTAGTTGGGGGGTGCAGGTAGGGTCTCGGGGTTCAGGGTTTAGGGCCTGTCCACGGTGGAGGGTCGTCGTTTTGACAGCTCTGCGCTAGGGAGCTCTCAATCAGCTTTTCGTTCCACCTTATAATATAAGCCCTAAAGCCGAAACCCCAAACCCTGAAACCGTAAACCCCAAAACCTCAAACTCTACAACCCTACCCTTCTAAATCCAAAAACCCTACCCCCCCCCCCCCCCCCCCCCCCCCCCACCCCCGCCAACACCCAACCACCCCACCAGCTGTCCCCACCACCACACACGCCGACCCCGAACGGGCCCAAAAAAGCGAAAGACCGCGCCAGGGCTTCGCCGTGCCGTTCTGTAGCGTGCGGATGGAATGCTTCAGCGCAGTCCTTGGGTTCTCGGGTTTAGGAGGGTAGGAGGGGGGGGGGGGGGGGGGGGTTTTTGGTTTTTGGGGGGGGGGGTTGGAGGGTTGGGGGTTTGGGGGGTTAGGGTTTTTGGGTTGGGGGGTGTGGNCCCCCCCCCCCCCCCCCCCCTCCTACCCTCCTAAACCCGAGAACCCAAGGACTGCGCTGAAGCATTCCATCAGCACGCTACAGAACGGCACGGCGAAGGCCTGCTCCTGTCTTTGCTGTTATTGGGCCGTTTCAGGTTAGCATGTAGGGTCTAGGGTTTAGGGTTTGGGTTTTGATTTAGGGCTTATAGGGTTTATAGGGTTTATAGGGTTTAGGGTTGACTGTTTACTATTTCGGTGTTTTCCGAACCCTTGAGACTACTAGTTACTATGTAATGTAAACTGAAACGTCGTTGTGTGTTAGCATTGTATGCATAAACCCTACACCCTGAACCCTAAACCGTTACGGTGTAGCATTTTAGGTTGGGGGTAGGCTCCAATCTCAGGGCCAGCAGGTCCATGGTGTGTCGGGTTTGGGTCAGGGTTTATAAAGTTTAGAGCCAGTTTAGAGCGTAGGCTGCACCTACGGTTGACGATATAAACCCTGCATTACCCATAATAAGGAATATACGATAATTCCCATTGTCTAGGGTCATGAAAGTAATGCAGGATTTGTATCATCAACTGTAGGTCCGAGGAACAGCCTGGTGTACCTGGAAAACTGTTCCGGTGTTCCTCACCCTGGGCCTTGGGTGGTGGGCGTTGGGTTGTTAGATTAGATTTCACCTACCCTGAGGCTACAAATAGCGCAGAAGCCTTATATGGCATGGTCTTTGGCCCCCAGAAGCCTTGTTATGTGAATCCTGAGTTAAATTCCCGTAACTGCGATCTTTACCCCTCAAACCCGAAACCCTCTAAACTCCAAGCCAAGTATAGGACCCTTCGCAACGTTTTCAAGGAATGGAGCCCTTCAAGGGACCTCCAAAAGAATAAAGAACCCCCCTCAAAACAAGAGCGCCCTAGAAGAGGCTGAACCCTAAACCCGAAACCCTCAAAACCCTAAACCCTGAAAGGCTACTTTAGATCCCTCAAAGGAACCCTTAAAGGGAGCCTATAAAGGAGCCCTTACATGAAAGGGAACTTTTAAGGGAACCCTTAAAGAGAACCCTTGAAGGAACCCCGTCCTGACATGCTCACTCCCCGGAGCGCTTTTCTTCAAATCCATGCACCCCCATCCGGTGCGTAACTCCACCACTAGCCTTTGGGACGAATTTAACCTTAACAAGGATCTTTTAAAGGAGTCAGGTTTCCTTCTGGGGTGTAAGGGTTTTAAGGTTCAGGGTTTAACTTGACCCTAAAAGGGTTTGTAAGGGATATTGGATCTCTCGGCCTAGAGGCTCCATATATAGCTACTACCAATTATGGAAGTAGGCCCCGGCCCCGACAGACCATCCTGATTATGGTTTTAGAAGTATAGTTCCATATAAGAGTATATATGGAGCCTCTGGGAGTGGGAGACGCTTATGCGGACCTTGCCAGGGACCTCGATCCCAGCTTGGCCCAGGAAGCTCAGGGTTTAGGGTTTCTAGGCTTATTCCACATCCGGAATAGAGGGTTCGGTACGGCGTGGTGGATCTGCCAATTGTAAAGGGCTGAGGGCGAAGACCACACAGACAATTTCGCAAGTGGCGTAAGGTGGGAAGAAGGGAAGCTCTCAATCTGGGAGGTGGTCACGAAGACCCTCCAGCAGCGGGTGCTGAGGCTCACCACGCGGCTGAGTGGACAGGATGTGACTGCGACATATGCGAGAAGCTCATGGTCAAGTTCTCCGGCTGCGGAGCGTGTTTCAGAGGCACCCGGAAACATGCCACGCCCCGGAGTGTGAATTGGAGTGGTCCAGCATCCGCTATGTCAGGAAGCATTGGAAGATCAAGCTCCAGGACTACTTGCACATCATTTCACATGGCAGGGCTCTTGATCCCACCCCAACTAAACAGCTTTACAGCACCCATATCACAGCCCTTTAAATCAACTCGGTTTTGGGACTCTTGAAAGGAATCCGTTAGCATTCTCCCTGAGATTCCCAAGTACCCAAATAGTAGGGTTTTATGCCCCCAAGACCGTACTCTGAATGGGTTTTGGTCCTTAAAACCCTACTATTTGGGTACTTCGGTTGATGATACATATTCTGCATTACCTGAAGGACCCGGAAATATGGGAGTTATGGTATACTCCTTATTATGCGTAATGCAGGCTTTATATCATCAACCGTAGGGCTTCGGGCCCCAATCACCATACTCCGAACCCAAAGATCCCAATAGGGTTTAGGGTTCAGGGTTTAGGGCTTAGGGGGTAGGGTTTAGGGGCTAGGGTTTAGGGAGTCTAGGGTTTAGGGTTCAGGGTTCCCAGAGATCCCAATACATTAATATCCCTTAATTAAGGAATATACCTTAAACCAAAATAGTAAGGCCCCTATTAATTAAGGGATGTTGGGATCTGTGAGAATGGATTTTGGTCCCCAAAACCTTACTATTTGGGTACTTGAACCCCGAGGGTCCTCCTAAGGCTCCAGGTACCCATATAGTAGGTACTCAGGCCTTCAAGGGGTCCCTATATGGGTACTTGAAGGCCTCAGTACCTACTATTGGGGTTCTACGGTTGATGGACAAAATCCTGCATGACCTTAAGGACCCTAAACTATGGGAATTATGGTATATTCCTTATAATGGGTAATGCAGGATTTTGTCCATCAACAGTAGGACCTCGAGGGTCCTTTTTGTTGCTCCAGGAGCGAGCGCTTCGAGAGCTCCATGGGAATGCCGCAAACGCGCAGTGCTGAGCCTTTTTTCGTATGGAGTGCTCAGGGGCTTTAGGGTTTAGGGGTTTAGGGTTCAGGGTGTAGGATGGAGGGTTTAGTGTGTAGTGCTGCGGGTCTGAGGGTTTAGGGTGTACTCTTTTGCTCTAAGGTTACTAGAACTTCAGGGGTTCAAGCCACAGTGTTTCGTAGCTGTTTGGTGCTTTTTGGATGCAATACCTTAAGGACTACTTCAGGACCAGATGATCCTTAAAAGCACGGCTTTATACCCTTCTGCTATGAATCCCTATATGGCTATATGAACCTGAAACCCTTTAGGGTTTACTCCGTCCTTAAGTTTCATCTAAGACTCGGTTTCGGGGCTCCCTGTTCCTACACCGTCATTTGCTCACTTAGGCATGAGGCCCAACCCTGAGGTTCCATGTGCCTATGTATTTTGTATATGGGAGTTTCCGAAAATTAGCGTACCTTATTTTGGGGTCCCTATAATAAGGATCCTACTATTTAGGGTACTATATTAAAGGGTCCCCTATTTTCGGAAACTCCCATATAGGAACTTTCAAGATCTGGGTTCAGTGGCAGTTGTCCAGCACGTTGCCCAGGGTTCGCCAGGATTGAACATGGGTCTTGTAAGGGTGATTGGGTTAGTGGTTTATCAGGGACCCAAAAAGCACATAAGCATAAGCATTTTATAAGGATATCCCTACCTTATTGGGCTTCATTTTAAGGGGATTTATATGGGATGTCCCTATCCTTATTTTTGCTTGTGTGCTTTTTTGGGGCCCTAGTTTAAGGGATAGGGCCAGGTTGTAGGCTTTTTAAACACGCTATGTTGGATGAGGACTCGTCCAAACCATATTCCTGAAGATCGAAACCGCGACCTGCAACCCCAAATCCACCCAGGTGCATAAAGCCTCTCATCTTCAATAACCGGCCCAAAAATGTTCAAACCTGCTAAGGTAAACCAATCCCAGAGGGTCCATATACACTACCAGTATGGAATTAGGTCCCAAAAGACCATCCCTATAGTGGTTTTGGGGACCTAATACCACAATGGTAGTGTATATGTACCCTCTGGGAATTCTATGCTTTGGGCCAAAACCTACCTTTGGTTAGTAGGGAATGGAAGAATGGCAGTAATGGTAGTTATAATTGTACCCCATTCCTCCATTCCCTACTAACCAAAGGTAAGAAAAAGGCATAAAGTTCTTCCACCGACTATTTGCGTAGAGCCCCGGGAGTCCGATATCCCGGTCAGACGTCACGAGGGCACCAAACCTAACCCACACACAGCACTGGGCTTTGGAGTAACCCTAAACCCTAAACCCTAAACCGTACTTCAATACTTTTTTGGGGGGACCTGGTACTTAAAGGTGACGATTACGAAATAAAAGGCTATACTTTTTTCTCCCTGGTTACTTCAATGCCCAGAACAGTAAGGACGAATTGAACAAGGTTCAGCCCCGACCTTTTAGGGTCATTTGGGTCTCGAAGGAAGCCTGGGTTTAGGAGTTGGGGGTTTAGGGTTTAGGGCTTGGGGTTTAGGGTTTAGGGTTGAGGGTTTAGGGGTTTAGGGTTGAGGGTTTAGGGGCTTAGGGTTTAGGGTTGAGGGTTGAGGGTTTCGGGGTTTAGGGTTAAATTATAGGGGCCTTAATATTTGGGTTTAAGGTGTATATTCCTTAAATTATAGGGGCCCCTTGGGTCGGGTTCCTTAAAGGGATCTACAAGGCTTTCTTGGCGTTCTTCTGGTTGGCTCTTAGGACTTTAACTTTTTGGGTTTCTATATGAACTAGAGTAGGGTTGAGGGTTTAGGGTTTAGGGGTTCTCAGTTCAAGGATTATAAGGGCTTAGGGTTTAGAGGTTAACCCCAAGGGTCCAAGTACCTAATTATCATATACTCTCCAAAATAGTAACCTACATAACTACTATCCTAAAACCGAGTACCTGATTATTGGGTGCTTTGGACCCTAAGGGTAAGGGTTCAAGTATTCCCTATCATGGGACTTTGGTCCATTTTGGGTACCAAAAACCATAAATAGGGACTACTTGGACCCTTAAGGCACTCCTTAAGCTTCTTCGATCTTGTGGTACTGTTATTTGATGTTATTTGTTAGCATCGTATCCCCATCATCAAAACCCAGGCTTAACCCCATAAGTAACCCTAAACCCTGAACCCCAGTCCTGGATCCCCTCCCAGATTTTCAGAGACCCTACTCTATTCATCAAGGCCCCGAGAAAACCCCAATATCGGGCTCAAGTGACCGTCAGAAGTAGGGCCCTTATACCCCTATACTTCCCTACATGGTTTTATCCTGGAGTCCTTTTGGGGCTCATTTCGACCTTAAGGTTCTAATCATTAAAGCCCCTATATTACCCACACCAAGGCCCCGAGAGAGCCCTACACCCTAAACCCCTAAACCCTAAACTCTTAACCCTAAACCCTCAACTCCTAAACCCTAAACCCTCAACTCCTAAACCCTGAACCCTAAACCCTAAACCCCTAAACCATAAACCCGAAACCCTAAGCCCTGAACCCTCAACCCTAAACCCCAAACCCTAACCCTACAATGACCAAGGAGCACTGCGTGGCCCATCGGGAGCTCGCGGAAGGTCACCGATCAGAGGCTTCAGCCTTGTACGGCTCAAGAGTTGGGGGTCTCTCTAAGGGTTCCGCTTGGGGTCCTATGGGAGTCAATCATGTGTTGGGGTTTGTGACGGCGTTTGAACATTCATCGGTTGTATAAGGCTTCATGATCTCTTTAGGGGTTACTTTCAGGCGTTTTCAGGTGTTTCATTAATTAATGTAAGGGTTGCCGCTGGCATTTCCCTAACGTTCCTTGAATCTGAGTTGCGTTAATATGTGGGTGACTCTTAGAATTCCCATCCCTCTTATATACGGGTTCCACTAAAGAGTGCCATCATGGCGGTGCTATACACTGTAAGGGCTTACGGTATAGGGCACTAAAGGGCGATTTAGGTTTCGGGTGTGGGGCGTTAGGGTAATCGGGTTTGCCTGGTTTAGAGATTAGGCTTTTGAGAATGGAAGTCGTCTAGGATGCAAAGTGGATGGGCTTGGTCCTAGGGGTGGTACTAGCCGTGAGGATGTGTTACGCCGAATCCCTCGAATAGGGAGTACTTGGACCCTTAGAGTCTAAAGAATCATTCAGGGAGTACAGAGGCTATTGTCATCGATGCATGTTGGCTTCTGTCATCTGGCCTTGTTGTTGCCGTTCTTTGTTTTGTGGTTCAGGACTCTTGGAGTTTTGTGGTTTTGAGTTCAGGAGTCCTTACCCCCTGATCATGAACCTAAAATCCTCGGTTTAACTTATAGTAGAAGCCAGAAAGTTGGAGCATCAATATCCTCATGCCCTTAAGGTAGAGTATAGGGGATCCTAGCACAAAGCCTCCTAAAGCCATGTTCCAACTTTCTGGGGTTCACTGTAAAGTTCAGAGGAACGGAGACAAGGGGCATGATTGAGAGAGCGCTTGAGTTGATGGAGTCTCTCAAAGTCCAGATGAACAACCTCCAACATCCCTTAATTTCGGAACATCCTTTTATTTGTTCATAATCCTTAATTTCCTTAATTCAGAGACTCTGAAAGGGTCTGGGAAAACCAAATAACCACGGACATGCTCGGAAGCAACTACGGCCACGCGGCAGGGCCTTTTTAGACGCGTCTGAAGCTGTGAACCGTGCTTGACACCGGGGCACCAGGGCTGACTATTCCTACCTTTGGTTAGTAGGGAATGGAAGAATGGTAGAAATAGTAGTTATAATTGTACCCCATCCCTCCATTCCCTACTATCCAAAGGTAAGTATTGAGTAACGTGTAACTTGCCCATTCCAATCATCACGCTCCTTCTGTTGATCCGAGGGCCGGACAAAAGCCCCCAGCCATCCGGCCCATACACTAATTATCACTAATTACATTATACCATAACCCGCGAGGTCTTGCAACAGAAGCATAAACAAGCCCCAATACAAGGAACTCAGAATTACAGATTATTGAATATAGGACGATCAGGAGCTACCACATCTGGATTCTTGTTAAGGGATTTACTTTCAGTTACCTTAACAAAGAAACCATAGTATTTAAATAGATTCCTGTTATGGCAACTTACATTAAATTCCTTAGCAAGAACCCAGAATATTCTAAGACTCAGACTCCCCGCTCACGTTAACCCTCCAAGCACCTTATATAGTAAACCCTAAACCATAAGCCACAAACGCCAAGGCCTCTAAACCCTAATTATAGGCTCCTCATGGAACCCGAAAAGATGCCGTAAAGCCCTACAAGCCCCCGTATCAACCCCCATATTAAAGTTAACGTTTTTCAGCAAGCGTAACTATGACAACCTTGTAAATAGAACCCCAAACCTTAAGGAACCCTATGCCATGAGGTCCTACGTCTGGAAGAGGAAGCGGGCGAGGCCGAGGTACCCCATACTATCCTGCTCTTGAGTACGTTATTTGTGTTTTGCATTGTCGGTCTATGATTTCGTTTATATCACATATAATAAAGTTGTACAATGTATATATCTATACATATATATATATACATATATATATACATATCAATACATACATATGCAGATTCTGCAGATATTTTCGGGTCTAAAGAAATGTGAATGCTGCATGCTGCTTTCCTTCTAAGGGGAACGGACCTGTTAATATTGCAAAAAGTAGGTTGAGGTAGCCTAGGGTTCAGTAGTTCCTTGAAGCGTTTCTCCAAGGGTTCCTTTTAGGGGTTCCTTGGGGGGTCTGAGGTTTTAAGGGATTCCTTAAGGCTACGATCAGCACACTACCACCCTTAAAGGCACGCTTACCGGGCTAAAACGATGAGGCCCTGGCTCCCTAATCCTCACTCCCTAACCCTCAAACCCAAAGCCCTACTCTTAAAGGGGACCTTATGACACAATCCCAAAAGCACGATTTAAAGGAGACCTTATTATGGCACCCTGGGCTGGGTCGCCCCCTCAGCGACGAGCTGGAGAGCCTCCGAAGACAGGGCCTTCCCCTGTTGTGAAGTCGCCCAGCGACGATGCTGGAGCTCCTCAGACAAGAAGCAGTGTGACGAAGGGATCAGGAAGGCGAATAGGAAGGAATTGGAATCTGATCACAGAAGTTAACAGAGTTGCTGTCCGACCCCAAATTGAAATCCTAACCCTTAAACCCCAAACCCTAAACCCTAAACCTTTAAGACCCTTTAAAGGGGACCCTTTTTCAACAACCCTTAAAGAAACCCTAAACCCTAAACGGAACCCTAAACCCTAAAATGCCCTAAAACCTTAAAAGGAACCCTAAACCCTAAAGCTTTAATAAAGGAACCCTAAACCCTAAGCCCGGTATAGTACCCTTATGAAACCCTTCTAGTACCGCTTAGAGGGACCCCGAAAAGGAACCTTAGACCCTACACCCTAAAAAGGAACCCTAAACCCGAGACCCTCAAACATACCCTAAACCCTAAAACCTAAAACCTTAAAGCCCTAAAGGAACCCTAAAGGAACCCTAAAGGAACCCTAAACCCCCAACGGAGCCGGAAACCTCAACCCCAGGCCCTTAGAACCTTCCAGTACCCCTTAAAGGGACCCCTAAAAGGAACCCTAAACCCCAAAAGGATCCCTAAACCCGAAAAGGAACCCTAAACCCTAAAAGGATCCCTAAACCCTAAAAAGGAACCCGAAACCTGAACCCCAGGCCAGCTGTGCCGAGCTTTTGGAACTCGTCGCCTCGGGCGCCGCAGAGGCCCAGAGATTGGAGGACGAGGCTCCGTGGGCTGGAGATACGGTAGTTGGGTAACATTTTACATCCTCGACTCACCTCTACCCAACCGCCCAAAGATCCCAATATCTCTTAATTAGGGAATATACCTTAAATTATAGGGGCCTTAATATTATGGTTTAAGGTCTATTCCTTAATCAAGGGGTAGTGGGATCTCTGGGCTTGTTTGAACCTCAGCCCCAAAGCCTAAACCCTGACAGCGCCGTGCAGAACAGAACCCTTAAACCCCTAAATGCCCTAAATCCCTAAACTCCGAAAACCCTTATAGTGAACCCCAGAAAGTTGGAACATGGCTTTAGGAGGATTAGTGCTAGGATTCCTTATACTTTACCTTCAGGGCATGAGGTTAATGATGTTCCAACCTTCTGGCTTCTACTGTATAACCCCTAAACCCCTAAACGGCCGCCCCGAACACTCTTAAGCCCTAAACGCGCTCCCGAATCGCTTCTGGAGGCCTCAGCGGAAGCCTCAAGACACAACCCTTGGGTAGTTATACAAATTAGGGTCCGGTTTAGGGTCCTCTTGATCAGGCTCCCGTACTATTTGGGGGACCGAAAAGGGTCGTCATTTGCAAAATTACCCCATTGAAGGACCTGAAAAGATCCCTTAATTAACAAAACTACCCCTTTCAAGAAACCCTTAACTATCCCCTTGAAGAAACCCCTAACCTCTGAAAAGCCTGAGCCTAAAAGAGGTGACCCAGCTCGAGAGGGAGAAGACCCTGGAGGAGCAGCAAGACGCAAGCATTAGGCCGGGTGCCTATAATATAGGGGCCTTAGTAATCTAAAGGATCCATATATACGACTCCCAATGCCATAACCAGGATGGTCTTTTAGGATCTGATTCCATAATGGTAGTATCAGTATGTATGGACGCTTGGGGAATGTCGTAGAAATCATACAACGAACCTTGTGAACGCACTCTGAATGCCATGCCAGAAAGTCCTGTCAACCCCACTCAAACCCATTTCCCTGGGCATCAAAAAGGCCCCAAAGCCTTATATCCTTATATAGTATGGTCTTTGGGCCCGAAAGCCTTAATATTTATATGAGTCCTTAGAGGCCTAGGGTTTCTCCTGCAACAAGCATGGACTTCTGAGCCTTGTTCCAGAGCCTTGTGGGCGCGACCTGAACCCTAAACCTGGGAACCTGCACCTTAGCCCCTGAAACCTAACCCCCCCCCAAAAAAAAAACTCTAAACCTTAGACCCTAAACCCCAAACTAGAAAAATGCAGACCCTAAACCCCAAACCCTAAACCTTAGACCCTAAATCCTAAACCCTCAACCCTGCAGGCGGACCCTTGAAGCCGCGAGGGCAAAGAAAGACGCCCTAACAAGGCGGCCTGCAGCTAAGGGCGGAGGAACAAGGTTAGGGTCTACCCTAAGGCTCCGAAAGGGGTCATGGGCTTTCTGGGGGAGGGTTCGGGCTTTGGGGTCATAAGGTTTGGGATCTCACTCCGGGAGCCTCAGGGTAAGGTTGAGGGTTTTTAGGGGTTTTTCGCTGTAGGATTTAGGGTTTCGGGTTTAGGATTTGGGGTTTAGGATCTATGGTTTAGGGTTTAGGGATGCCTCAAGGGTGTGGGGGCGCCTTTAGGGCTCAATAACCCCCAAGGCCTGAAGGACTCATAGCTCCGAGGTTTTGGCCGGAAGGCCATACTACCTAAGGTTTAGTGATACTACCTGAGGTTTTGCGCTATTTTGAGCCTCAGGGTTAAAGTTTAGTTGGTGTTTGGGCTATTTTATTTGAGCCTTAGGGTTAAGGTTTAGTGTTCCGGGTTCAGGGGTGAGTGTTTTGGTTTCAGAAACCCAAACCCTAGTTTGCTTGTACCTAAACCCCCCAAAGTAGGTAAAATAATGGCCCAAAACCTATAAAAGGCCATTATTCTACATACTTTTGGGGTCCAGGTAGGGTTCCTCTGGCAAGGCCGGGGGGCGTTTGTTGTTCCAGGACAGGTTCCCTAAATGGTTTCCCTCAATAGGGTTTAGGGTTAGGGTGCTGCCCGCGGTGTTTTTGGGTTTTGCTGTAGTTACCGGGCTGTCGCTTGTTTAACCCCGAACCCCCAAAACCAAACTAAACCCACGTTAAACCCTAGCTTAGACCCTTTACCCCAACCCTAAGCATCCAAGTACCCCAATAGTAGCGTTTCAAGGTCCAAAAACCATTCAGAGTATGCACTTTGGGACCGAAAACCCTACTACCTGGGTACTTGGACCCTTAACCCCAAGCCTGTTTTTGTTCAACAAGGGCTTGGGTTGGTTTGTGTTTGTAGAGACGGCTTAGAGACACTGGGGATTTGGGTCCTAAACCTTGCTTTTCGGATTCCAATTATACTTAGGGGTACTTAGAAATAGTTTTTAATCATTTGGATATTATAATCCCTAAGAAACGGCTAAGGTTATATTTTTTTGATAGGGTTCTAAGTTCACTATAGTTTCAGGCTTCCGTGTTTCGGCTTGCGGGTTACACGGCATTTGGTGTCGGGCACTTGGCGCTTGCTCTGGATTGGATGCTCCGTTGATCAGGTGAATAGGGCTAGTATTGTCATGTATTGTCGTCGGGGAATGAGTTTACCCATAGGCCCCAAAGTAGTTCCTTTTTGGGGTTCATATTTAGAATTCTATAAGGTAATCCCAAAAAGGAACTACTTTGGGGCCTATGGGTAAGGACACGAAACAGGCTTGCCAAGTCAAAGGCATCCGAAGCCTCCAAACACTAAACTCTAAAGCCCTGACACGCCACAAAAACCCCCAAACCCCACTACCATCCCGAACCCCCAAGCCCTCAAAACTCCGCTTTATCGGCCTTAGGGCTTAGGATGTTTTTTTGGGGGTGGCCGGGTTTAGGATGACGGGGCCCGGTGTGTGTGTGTGTTTTTTGTCAGCGTCGTCTTTGGTTGTTGAGGATAAAGCCCCTTACTTGATGACACTGTAGTTTGAGGCTTTGGGAATTGGGGTTTAGTTTGCTTTTTTCTCCGGTTTGTTTAATTAAGTTTGAAGTTTCTGAGTGAAGGAAGCAAAGGTCTAGAGTCTAGTTTTCATGCGCAGGAAGGACCGAGTAATGTAGGGTCTCGGAAGTATATTTTCAGCACATGGCGAACAGACAGGGAGGCGTGCAGCGAGCCCTAAATATCGACAAACACATGTGTCCCTCCGGCACCGAGCAGGAAGCCGGAAACCCAAAAGCCGTCATACAGATACAGGGGGTCTGATTATGCCGCAAAGCTTGTAGTCCCTACAGAGATAAGTAGATAGACAGGGAGATACGATAGTATACTATACCCTATCCAAAAAACCTTGAACAAATTCCCGCAAAGCCATGGAAATCTTGTCAGATTCCATCAAGTCTCTAATCCCAAGGCCCAAGAGGCTACGTTCCTATAGGGTCCTATCCTTAAGGACGAAAAGACCCTTAAAAGAAATGGCCCTATACCCTTATACTATAAATCCCTATATGGTCTATGAACCTTAAGCCCCTTTAGGGTTCAATTCGTCTTTAAGGATAAAGCCTCTCAATCCAAAGCGTGAAACCCTAATCCCCAATCCCCAAACCTGGTACCAACACTCCAAATCCTTATGCCACTCTTTTCGATCCGTTTCAAGACCCACGAACCCTCGTAAAACCCTGTACCCTAAACCCTAAACCTCCATAGAAGCTTAAGAAGCCCTTGCTTCAACACCTACGTAAGCCCATAATCCGGCGCCACATAGAATTCTGATAAGGGATTCCTAGCTTGGTACGGTTACTTAGAGTGCGGGGCTTATAGGGTTTAGGTTTCAGATGCTCTATAAAGCTATAATACGTCTACATACCCCTAGGGGTCCATGTACCCATATAGTATACACTTTGGCCCCGAAGTATCCATATAGGGACTACTTTAAGGCCCGAGTGTATACTGTTTGGGTTCCTAGCAGTAGCCTTTTTGGCCCTTCTGAAACCCGTTTTTCAAGCACCGAAAAGCCGTGCGGAGGCGATCTCTGGAACTTCATGGGCACCTTGTCGCCTCGGGGGTTTTGTGGTTTGGAGCTTGGGGATGTGGGGTTTAGGGCTTACCTGGACCCTAAGGAACCTATATTTTTAGGGTTCCTTATTATGATTTCTTTATATACGTCTTCAAAAAGGTAGGTTCTGCAGGGTTAAGGTAGGGTTTAGGGCTTCGAGTTTAGGGATAAAGGATTTAGGGATTCACAAGTACTGTAGGCGCCTGGCCGATAAACCACCTATCTTCATTATTTGAGCGCTGTAACATTCGGATCCTTGTAGGATGTCCTTTGAAGGGAGCGGTGGGTATTAATCAGGGGTCTTCCTTAAAGACGAAATGAACCCTAAAGGGGCTTAAGGTTCATAGACCATATAGGGATTTATAGTATAAGGGTATAGGGCCATTTCTTTTAAGGGTCTTTTCGTCCTTAAGGTAATTGTAGGATGTCCTTTGAAGGGAGCGGTGGCTATTAATCAGGGGTCTTCATTAAGGTTTTGAGGCGCTCAGGTCTTTACTTGAAGGTTTCCTAGAGGCTCCATATATAGTACCATTATGGGATTAGGTCCCTAAAACCCTAATAAGGATGGTCTTTTGGGGCCTAATTCCATAATGGTACCATCTATGGAGCCTCTGGGTTTGCTTGTGCAGATACCTTCACCTCTTCACCTTCACGTTCGACGGGTTGGGGTCATGGTGGAGAATGTGGAAATACCCTAAACCCTAACACCCTAACACCCTAAAGCCTTAAACCCTAAACCTCTAAACCCTAAAACTGCCTAACACCCTGAAACCCCAAACCCGAAACCCTAAACCCCGCCTACGACTAGGGGCCGACTTGGCAGGCGCACAAAGAAAGACCGTCACCCTAACTTTAAAACAAAAAACCCTAGGCGGCGAAGCGAACCGGTGTTCACCAATGCGGCAGACTTCGGCTGGATAGGGAGATCGTGGCTCTGGTGGACGTCGATCGACTGGGACGTTTAGGGTTTAGGGTTTAGGGGTTTAGGGGTTTAGGGGTTTAGGGTTTAGGGTTTAGGGGTTTAGGGTTTAGGGTTTATAAGGTTCGGGGGGGCCTGGACTCCTCCAGCTCGTGTGAACGAACAGCGGCGCAAGGTTCAGATCCTGCAGCAAAAACACCAAGCGCACCTCCGGGCCAAGAGCTCTGCAGCAGAGGAGGAAGAGAAAGGTGAAAGGCTTGGTTGTGTTTAGGTGTGTTTTTGCTCTCCGCTATATGTCATCGGTAGTGGTTTAAGTGCGCCGAAACATCAATTCTGAAAGGTGTGCTCTATTTGCATTCGGCTTTGCACGGATGCTACGACATGGCTGAGCTCTCCCTACAGCCCTAAACTCGGAAGCTTTTAGCCCCTAAAACTCGGAAGCTTTTAGCCCCTAAACCCGAAAAGCCGGACAGCCGAGCCTCTTAAGCCCCCAACCCCTAAACCCCAAACCCTAAACCCCTGAGCGTGAGGCACCACCTAGACCCCCCCAACTACCCTCTAATGTATCCCAAATACCCATTACTAGGTGCCCCAGTAGTACCCTTTTTCCCTTTTTCTTTTTGGGTTCCCTTATTAAAACCGAATAGTAGGAAAAAGGGTACCCTTATTATTAAGGGGCTACTGGGGAACCTAGATTATTAAGGGCCATAAGGGATCCATTAAAGGGCCCTTGGGGGGTCCTGGCAGACTCTGTGCCCTGATTTGTTGAACCCTAGACAAAGCCTGTAAACCCTGGCCCTAAGGGTCCAAAGGACCCAATAATTAGGTACTCGGTTTAGGGTTTAGGGTTTAGGGACTCGGTTTTAGGATAGTAGTTATGTAGGTTAGGATTTTGGAGAGTATATGATTATTAGGTACTTGGACCCTTAGGGTGGTATCTCCGCTCGGAAACCCAAAAACAAACTCTGGCTTTCATCCTATAAACTCGACATATATTTGGTTCCGATGATAGACCCTTAACCATGCCTAATCCCTAAACCGTCTGCTCAATTGGTATGTACTGATGTCTTGTTTTGTGAACTCTGGTACTACGTACGTACCCCAAACCCTATTCTAGCTAGTAGGCCTTTTTTACATTCAGAAGCATCTTGGGTTCAGCCCCACCAAGGCTCTGCAAAGACATTGCCGCCGAGAGCATGAAACTGCAGGAGACGCCTTGGGGTGTACCTTTGGAGGGGTTCAGGGCTTGCGGTTTAGGGTTTAGTGATTATGTTGCCATAACCTACTTGCTATTTGTGGGGTTTGGGGATGCAGGTAGGCCGCTATGAGGGTTGCAATCGGCTCTATAGTACTCTATAGGGGCGGGGGGGGTGTAGAGACAGAATTGAAGGCTTTCATCGGGCTCGGGAATTTTTCTGGTGTTTAGGATTAACAGGTTAGTGACGTTAGTGTTTAGCGTTCACAGGTTTTGGGGTTTAGGATGACGATGGTACGATTGAGCTTTAGGGGTCTATAGGGCTTGCGGGTTTGAAGGTTTCAGGGTGCGGGTGGTGTCGAGGGCTTCAATATTACGCTCACGACAGTCCATTTGCTGCGGTCATAAGGCTGAGATCAGCAGCTGTGTGATATCACGCTTAAGGCGATTGGCCGGTGTAGCGGCGGCGGATCTTCAAGCCACCACCGATTTACACAAAGTGGAACTTGCAGGCAAACACCTGGAAAGCCGCCAAAGTACACCCGAGCTGGCCAAAGCGTGTGTAAACACCTTGCAGCAATTGCATGTCCAGCCGTTGCAAAGCTTGCAAGGTAACTTCGCTGTCAAGCGTAGTGCGAAAGTTGCTGGCTTAGACGCTGGTATCATAGCGATAGCTTTGTGGCGTGACCAGAATGCATGGCTGGAATTCGTTATCATTATCATTTATTCAGCCGGGTTGGCAAACGACAAGATGGATGATATCGAGAAGCCGCTGCAGGAAGCTAAGTCTAGGTACGAACAGCAAGAGCTTCCCTTACGGGAGCTCCTGGCAGCAATCCGGCCAGAACAACCTAAGCGACTGGACAAACCAACGACGTCTGCCAATGCAATGATGCGAGAAACACGGTTTCGGGCTTTAGGGCTTCAGGGCTCGAGAGTTTCAGGGTGCTGGTCTGTGGGGCTTGACACTCAGAGATCCCAATACCCCATAAGTAAGGAAGGAATATACCTTAAATTATAGGGGCCTTCATATTTTGGTTTAAGGTATATTCCTTATTATAAGGGACATTGGGATTTCTGGGCAGCGCACGCTCACAGAGGCTTCGTGAGAGCCAGCTGAATGCCGCTCTCAATCGAAGCCCTAAAGCCTAGAACCTAAAGAAACCACAAGGGATCTACAGGTGTTCCTTTAAGGGATCTATACAAGGGTTCCTTTAAGGGATCTATAAGCTTGGTGTCGAAGCTGTCAAACCAGGCAGTCCCACACAAAGACAGGCGCCCGCCAAAGCGCGAAGAGCTGGAGTCCAAGCCAGTGACGCTATTCTGCGTGGCGTTCTTCTGGTTGGCTCTTAGGACTTGAACTTTGTGGGTTTCTATATTATCTATAATAAGGAGGCTAGAAGTTTAAGATCGGTTCAGAGAAGTCTGCCAAGTATTAATTATAGTATGTTTATAGCAATAGGAACCCTAAGGAAAAGTATTGGTAGTATTCAGGCTTCTAGGGCTTCTAGGCTTACCTTGGTCTTCGGAGCACTGCAGTCGTGGTTGGGTTAATGTTTAGTTTGACCTCGAACTGTAGCAACTGTTTTCGCTTTTATTACAGGCAAGATTCTGTACCAACAAATACGGTAAACAAACAGGTACCACAATCCACGGTCCATGTCTGGGCAGTGATGTAACTAGCCTTCTTCGCACAATGCGTCGCCGCAGGAAGAGCACGCACGGCTCATGCTCGGACGAGCACGGCGGAAGGCACACATCTGCAGGTTAGAGAGATCAGCTACGGATTCACGCCAAGGGCATAGGGCTTCTTGAAATTGTTGACATGAGGGGGTTGTCTATGACTGAAAGAGTTGAATCGTACTTGACAAGAACTCTCAGAAGTACGGCGCGAAGCACCTACAAGCTCGTTTCAAGCTCTTACAGAAACCCTTGTGAACCCGGAGGATGGTATCGTAAGGTTATCTGAACGGTCGGATTTTCTTGGATTCATAGGGTTTAGCTACCTAGGGTGTAGAAGTATGTATCGTGGATACTTTAGTGTTCAATGTGTTCAGCTACTACTTTATCCCCCTTTCGCAAGGTTTTAAAGGGAACCCAAGATTAGTATCAGCGTGTATGAGTAAATTCGCTTCTAGGGAGTGTAGATGTTGCACAAAAAGCCCTGAGACATTAAAACCCTATATAGTTCCCACCTGGACGACTTTAGTAAGTAGGGCTGACAACATGGTTTTGTGGGATTTATTGCAGAGGTTACAGGGATACTCGTATACGTACTAAGGCAAGACAGAGTCTTCAAGCAGCCTTTTCTTTATACATATGTGCTAGAAACCCTCCTGACCTCATGCGACCCTGTGGACCCCATAAGCTAGCAACTTCAGGGTTATGCTCTGTACTTGCGGGGCCAGAACCAGCAGTTTTACAGTGCTTCGGGCTGCAGGTAAACCCCAAACCCTTAGCCTCATAAACCCTACAACCGACGCCCCAACTCTTGACACTAAACCTCTAAACCGAAACCCTAAAGCCCAAACCTTTAAGCCCCAACAACCCTAGGCCATACAGTAGAAGCCAGAAAGTTGGAACATCATTGGCCTCATGCCCTTACAGTAAAGTATAGGGAATCCCAGCATGAATCATCCTAAAACTATGTTCCAACTTTTGGGGGTTCACTGTATAAGCCTCTAAACCACAAACCCGGAGATTTTGTGATTTGCAGGCACTCGAGACCTTGGCGCGCGCCAAATCGCAGGAGCCAACACCGGCTGCGTGGCGAAATAAGGGCATTCCGCACAACAAAAAACGATGGCTGATTTTGGCCGTTCGCAAATTCGGGATTGGGGCGTTTGAGGTTAGAGGGTTTCAGCTGTACCAATGCTGTACCTGCGCGTCGCAGGGAGCCGTTGAGGTTCTTTTGGGTGCAGTAGCAGGGTCTAGAGCGTCTAATGTAGGAAGCTGATTAAGAAATCCTGGGCCTATTACCCCAAAATAGTAGGATTCATATAAGGGGCCCTAGTAAAGGCCCAAGATTTCGTAATCAGGTTACTACATCAACACCCCCCCCCCCCAGTACCCTTATAGTACCCTTTAGCGGAACCCTTATAGAACCCTAGTCTTGGCCCAAGGAGTCTTAATCAGGTTCCTACATTAGGGGAGATAGGGCGCGAAGTTTAGGTTTCAGGGTATGGTTTTTTCCTAAACCCTTAACCCTAAACCTTACTTAGGGTCTCCATTGTAGTTCCTTTTTTTGGTTAACCAGACTCTCTATTATAGGATCCTAACCATAAAACCGGTTAACCAAAAAAAGGAACTACAATGGAGACTCTAGGTAATCCCTCAAACCTAGCTTACGGTTTAGGGCTTGAGATTTAAGGGGCAACCTTCGAAGCCAAAGTCCGAAGCCTAAATAAACGACCTAGAGGGTCCAAGTATGCAAACCTGGACCCTGAGAAAGCTATTTCTTCCTCAATACATGATATCCTTGTATAAGTCCGTACAAAGGTAGCTTCTCAGGGCCCAGGGATGGTATAGGGTTTGAGATCCCGAATAAAACACCCTGAACCCTCGACCCGTAATCCTAAACCGTCAAGCCTAAACCATGCTAAACTCTAATCTTTGTCAGCTTCCTAACCCCTCAACCACAACCCTAAACTCCCCGCGCCCTCAACCCTACACCATCCTAAACCCTAAACAGGAATCCCAAACCCTGAACCTGTTATCCTCAACCCTAAACCCTAAACCCTTAAAGAATTACATACCCCTGTTATTCCTAAACCCGTAGCCCTAAACCCTAAACCCTGAAACTTAAACCGCTAAAGAGCCTAAACCCTAAGCCTTACAGGCCCTTAGCCCTAAACCATCCTAAACCCTAAGCCTAAACCCTTAAAGAGCGCGAAAGTCCGATCCAAAGGTTGCACCGGCGCCCGACGGCCCTGCCCCAGGATTCGAGATGGTCGGGCCTCCCTGCATTCCTCGGGTCAAGGGTTTAGGGTGCAGGGTTGAGGTTTAGGGTTGAGGGTTCAGGGTTTAAGGTTGAGGGTTCAAGGTTTAGGGTAGTGTCTTTCGCTCTAGTGTTGTTGTTGTCTTGGCATGCTGCTTATAAGGTGTCGTTTAAGTGCGATTTCGTCAAGATTTGAGAGGAAGTCTCAGATTTTCAAAGGATGCCTCCCTTATTTCAGGGTTCGGTTCACATCGGCAGTTCGATGTCCTAACTTCTCCCAAAAACTTAACGGTCCAAGTACTCTGCAGGGTCCAGGTGTCCAAACAGAAGCACATGGGTTTGGGCGACAAAACCCGTTCAGAGAAGGACATTTCCCCAAGGGTCCAAGTACCCAATAATCATATACTCTCCAAAATCCTAACCTACATAACTACTATCCTAAAACCGACTACCTAGTTATTGGGGCCTTTGGACCCTTAGGGTTTGGGACAAGCTATCCCAATCTTTCGGTGTTTGAACCAACCCAAAACCCTGAGCACTAAACCAAAAACACTATAGTCTCCCGAACCCTAGGCCCAGAGGGTNTTCGGTGTTTGAACCAACCCAAAACCCTGAGCACTAAACCAAAAACACTATAGTCTCCCGAACCCTAGGCCCAGAGGGTACCACATACGAAGTTACCCAGGGCGCCAACGTACGTAATGTAAACCCCTGCTGAGCGACCCCCTTGCTCTTAGGTCCTTAAGTTACAGGGTTTAGGCTTTAGAGTTTAGGGGTCACGGTATCCCGGCCGGTTGTGTCCATGCTTAAGAGAGCAGGTCAGTTAATCAGGGGTCGACATTGAAAGTTGAGCAGTTGGACCCCTCGGGAATATTCAGAGACCGTGACCGTCAACATTAGAGCCCCCTGTGGTGACACCAAAATGATTCGATAAGTCTGGAAGCCACACCTTAAAGACGAAATGAACCCTAAAAGGGCTTAAGGTTCATAGACCATATAGGGATTTATAGTATAAGGGTATAGGGCCATGTCTTTTAAGGGTCTTTTCGTCCTTAAGGCACTCTCAACTCTCAACTGCGACCACCCTCAGGCCTAGGGCCTAGACCGTGAACCCAGACTCCTGAACCCCAAACCCTTAAGGACGAAAAGACCCTTAAAAGAAATGGCCCTATACCCTTATACTGTAATTCCCTATATGGTCTATGAACCTTAAACCCTTTTAGGGTTCATTTCGTCTTTAAGGACCCTGACCATAACCCGAAACGCTGAACCCTAGACGGAAACCCCAAACCGCAAGCACCACACCCCGAAACCGCTGATGTTTGTTTCAGGCCATGTGCCGGGGCTTTTGGGCTCCAGCGGGTGGCGGCCGAGGCGCTGCCGCGGCAGATGCGGTCATGTCTTTCGTGACAACGGGCGTACGCAGTTTATCGGTTTATAAATCACAGATTTCAGCTTTGAAGATATATCTTTGAATTGCTTCGTCGGGATCCATTATGGTATCCCAGACGGCGGAGGCGTGCAGGCCCAATTCCTCAAAGTGCGCCCTGCCTTGGAGCGAAACCCGAAACTCAAACCCCAGAGCCTTATAAACCTTACCCCCACAACCCTGAGCCCAAAAACCTCTCGTCCTCGCTTCTAAACCCTAAACCCTAAAACCCTAAACCCTAAACCCCAAAAAGCTCTGGTCCTTGCTCCGGCAGTTACGACGGACTCGCCCCTGCGACGCTCTTTACGCGCACCCCAGAGCCGCAGCCCGTCGCCACAAAATCGCTGAGAAAAAATTGCGGGTGTATACTTGGCGTTCTTCTGGTTGGCTCTTAGGTCTTTAACTTTTTGGGTTTCTATATGAACTATAATAAGGAGCCTAAAAGTTTAACGTTTAGGAGGGTTCAGAAGTCAGCCAAGTATAGACTAGGTTCCTGAGTAGTACGCTTTTGCCCTTTTTCTTTTCGTGCTCCTTTATTATAACCGAAGGGTAGGAAAAGGGTATCCATTTACAAAGGGGTTATTAACCTTGTAGATAGTCAGCGGGAGAGCTTTAAGCTTTCTGGGGCTCAGGGCTTTGGGGTTGGTAAGGGAAAATTATTAATCGTTTGAATATGATTTTGTGGGATATGTTACTGTAATTTAGCGTAGTAGTTCAGCACAGTTCATATCAAGGAACCTTAAGGCACCTTCTTCTTATGCATGATGAAGGCCCCTACAGTATGGCATTCGCGGGATCCTTCATAAAGGATGCGGGGCTCATTGCTTACGCGAAGGCTCCTAAGTGGGTCCCTTTGGTTTCCTGGCTTTCTAACGCCCCTCCCAGTGTCCTAAGTGGGTCCCTTTGGTTTCCTGGCTTTCTAACGCCCCTCCCAGTGTCCTAAGTGGGTCCCTTTGGTTTCCTGGGTTTCTAACACCCGTCCCAGTAATTTTGAATTTTGGCAGGGCCAGAATCAATACTAATACCATTGCTTAGGGTTGTATATATTGTAGCTGTACTGCAATAATGCTGTACCCCCAAGCCTCGGTTAATTATTAAAGCCGCTATATAACTAAACCCGAAACCCCTAGAGCCTCTTTAGGGTCTTGTATACTCCTGAACAGTTTTGATGCGAAGGGAATTGGAGTTTCAGCAATTTCGTGCTTCGGCTTTATGACTCCTTAGTGCATCCTAGGACTCTACGTACCTAGAGGAACCGCGGGACCCGAACATTCGTCATTCGACGAGTACCCAAACACTGGAGTTCTGATCTTGGGCTACATCATGCTGTGGTCTGACTGGGTTGTTGTATGGACAAGCTTACGGCTTGGATACCTGGGACCGGGGACACAGATTGGCGAATGCAATGTCTTGTCCTGCTTGATGTAGACTTTTACTTAAGTAGAAGCAACATATGTAGAGGTCAACATGAGTAGAAGTGGTATGCTGTCTATGTGTGTTCCCGGCTATGACCTGGGCCGTGAAATCTTAACCTCCCCTAAACCCTAGCCTTAGCCCCAAAGCCTGAAATCCTAAAGCTTAAAGCCTTAAAACTAAACAGACAAGCTCTGGAATTCTAAAGACCCAGACAATAAACTGGACAACTCACGGCCCCTGTAGTCCGAAAGAGGCCAACTCCCAATCCCGCACAACAGCCCTTTTACTACCAATAAACAAACCACAGACCTCAGCTGAAGCCTAAACCCAAAACCCTAAGACACCAAACCCTAAACCCTAAACCCTAAGACACCAAACCCTAAACCCTAAACCCTAAAACCGTAAACCCTAAACCCTAAAACCCTAAACCATCGCACGCTTTCATGGCACTGTCACATGGCGACCTCGCGAGGTGCAGTTGGAGAATAGCAACACACCCTTAAATGTCGTTTTACAGGTAGTTTAAAGGTGCCTATGAAGGTTCCCTAGGGTTACTATGAGGGGTTGAGGGGGTGGAAAGGGTTTTGGTGGGGAATTGTCGAAAATATGGATTCTATAGGGTTACGATGAGGGGGTGGAAAGGGTTTTTGTGGGAAGTATATAAGAATGTACACGAGCCTCAGTACGGCCGTATTGTCTTCGGGAGCTCAAGCCTCTACTTGGAGTAGCGCAGACCGGCAGTGACGCACCCATGATTTAGAGCTACGGTCACGGTCGTTTACCCAAGGGACAATGTCCCAGGCCCCAGCGAGGTTCTGAACAGTAGATCCCCTACTTTGGCAGCATATACTCCTAAACGCTAGAGGTTCGTTTATATTACAACCCCCCTTTGGGTATCTGCTTTGTGGATCCTCCCATATGGATTCTTGCGGTAGTGTGATGACGTTATTGAGATGGAGACCTGGGGCCGTTTGTTGGGGCCTTCCTGTTGAGAAGAGCTGTTTCCCAAAAGCTCCAAAGGACCCAATAATTAGGTACTCGGTTTTAGGATAGTAGCTATGAAGCTTAGGATTTTGGAGAGTATATGATTATTAGGTACTTGGACCCTTGGGGTTTGGATTTGTAGGGTTCAGGGGTTTGGAATGTTGAAATTTTGGCTTTGAGGGTGTCGGAGGCCTACATCACATCTGCAAAAATCCCTTCCTTGTAGTTCCGTCACAGCTGGGCTTGTCAGCTTGTCACTAAGCCCAAGACAGGGTTGCCAAGACCCCAAACCTTTGCCCGGAACGGAACCCTGCATGCACACCAAAAAACTTGCCCCAAAAGCCAAAACCCTTGCTTGCCAAGACCCTTAAGATGTTTGTGTCAACATCCCTAAAGCTTAAAACCCTAAAAATCCTAAGCCATAAACCCTATAACCCTAAGCCGCAAAGCGCCAACTCGCAGAGCCAAAGTGTTTTTGGAACTGCTGAAAACCCTGCCTTAGGGACGAAGTGACCCTAAAAGGGTCAACGGTTCATGTAACTTAAAGGGGTTCATAGTATAGAGATGAAGTGAGCCCTAAAATGGTGAAAGGTTCAGGGCCCCTACTTTCAAGGCTCATTTGGTCCTTCAGGTTGTCGGCAAGGGTAAAGACAGGCCCTCCTCACGCCTTGTGTAGCTTCACCGGAAGGAAGCTAAGAAAGCTACGGTTTTAAGCACAACAGTGGGTGCAGGGTTCGGGTCTAGGTGTTGGGATTAGGGATTAGGGGCGCTTCATAGCTGCAGCATATTTACGGTATTGCCTATGAGTATACATATGTATGCACACACATACATAAACATAAACATAAACATATACAGATACATATACAGATAGCATATGCGTATACATATATATATATACAGAGGGACAGAGAGAGAGGGAGAGAGAGAAAGGATATTATTCTCTGTTGAATAGCAAAGCCAAAAACACCGTGTACAAGTAAAAACCTGAAAGCCTGAACCGGAAACGTGAGGACCCTTTAGGTGAAGGGATTCTTGCTGTGGACGCCCCACTTGGAGGGTCGGAGAACCTAGTAAGTATAATAAATAGAGTTAGCATCCTAACTGGGGTCACAGTACTGATAACTCTACAACAAGAACTACTTACAAAGTCCCTCGACCCTCCTTATAGATCCCTTGAAGGATCCCTTTAAGGAGCCCTTTAAGGAACCCTACTTTACTGATATAAAAAAACTACTTACTAAGTCCCTCGATCCTCCAAGCAGGAGGTGCTTCTTTTCGGGGGCTGCCGCCCGTGGTGGGCTTTATCGACATGGAGTCTCGATGGGAACTGTTTAGGGACCCAAAAATCACATAAGCATAAGCATTGTATCGGGATATCCCTTCCTTGTGGGGCTTCATCATAAGGGGGTTTATATGGGATATCCCTATCCTAATTTGTGCTTATGTGCCTTTTTTGGTGCCCTAACTGTTTTTTCTGTGGAGGGCTTTGGGTGTTATGTTTTTTAGGGTGCAGGGTTTACCCCAAGGGTCCAAGTACCTAATAATCATATACTCTCCAAAATTCTAAGCTTCATAACTGCTATCCTAAAACCGAGTACCTAATTATTGGGTCCCTTTAGACCCCGTGGGTAGGGTGTAAGATTCTTGCAGGGAGCTACGCCTCGAACTTCTAAAAGGCTGTTAGAAGGGCTGCGGCATTCTGATTAAACGGAGCTTTGGAGGGTTTAGGAGACCAGGTCCCGCAAGCAGTGCTCTTGTGCCCTGTCTTTTTTGGGGATTTCCTTTTGACTTGGCTGAAACAAGACCAGAGTCCACCGGCTGCGGCGTTGGGCGCCATATAGCGCCTGAATAATGCATAGCATTTCAAAGACTATTCCTTCAGGTCCCTCTGTAGAGCTGTAAGTTAAACACCCCAAACCGTATTCTACATATTACGACGTACAGCAAATCCCTGTAACACCTGTAGGACCCTGCAAGGAGCCCTCGAAGATAGACTCCCTAAACGTTCTATTCCAACAGTTGCATGAAGGCCCATACTTCGTACCATGAGATCTTTGCTTGAATGTGCAACCCGATGTAAAGTCTCATGCCAACACTTGGAAACCACAAATGTATTCGTTCTGTTGAAGGGCCGGGCCGGGTTGGGTGTGTACAAGCTAGTCTATCATCTATTTGTCGCTCTTTCTTTCGTGTTTTGCCTCCCGGCTGGCTTAGAGTTTAGCCTCAATCCGTAAGAGTAATGTACAGGGAATCCCAGCACTATTGGCCTTAATCCGGTTTGAAACTTTATGGGATTTACTGTAGATGGAAGCTTCAGTACTGGGTCGATCATGGCTCGGCTGCGTGACGCAGTGCTTCTAAGCACATGTTATGAATTCCAACTTATGCTGGACTCTGAAGAGGCCAATGACCCCGAAGCCGTGAGGTGCCACAACCCGCAGCTGCAAAATCGAACAAACCGTAAACCCTCAACCCTGAAGCCTCAAATTGAAAACCTAACTCCGAAGCCCCTTAAAGCCGAAGCAACAAAACCTGAACCATTGACCCCAAAGCCCTAAAGCCTAAAGCCCTGAAGCTATCAGGGCACTTACGGTCTTCAACCCAGCCTCCCTTGAACCTAAACATGGCTCTTCTTACAAAGACTGCAAGGTGTCAGGGCCCTGAGCTTGACTGTATCCCTAAACCATCCTAAACTCCTAAACCCGAAACATCCCTAAACCATGCTTCCTAGCTAGCATTAGGGAGACCCCGTAAAGGGGATTCTTCTTACCCACACTTCTTGCTCTCTTAAGAGGAACCTTATTGAGAGGATCTATATCGCCAAGGGTCCCCCTAACCCTAACTCCTATATAATGTCAAGGGCAGCAGTCCCAAACCCTAAACCCGAACCCAACCCGAACTTGTAAAGCTGAGGACTGCTTCTACGTCGCTGTGGAGTGCCTCGCCGTGTAGAGCTTTCCAAGCAAACGCTGCTAGGAAGGGCCTTTATGTCAGGTTCTTGTCTGGTTTTGGGGCTTTGGGGCTTCCGCGTCTATGTTGGCGTTAAAAAGGGTTATAAGCTAGAGGGTCCATTTGCACTACGACTATGGATTATTATGAAGTATGTCCCTGATTACAACCATGATTAGGATGGTCTTTTGAGGCCCAATTCCATACTGGCAATATATGTGGACCCTCTGGGTAAGGTAATCTAGAGATCCCAATATCCCTTAACTAAGGAATATACCTTAAACCCAAAATACGAAGGCCCCTATACGTTAAGGTATATTCCTTAATTAAGGGATATTGGGATCTCTGAGTAATCTAGAAGCCTTTAGGGACAAGCACTTCTTAAGGGGCTCCTGAATATACTTACCCAGAGGCTCCACATATACTACCATTATGGAACTTGGTCCCAATGTCATCGTTACGTGCCTTGTCCCCTCCCCTCCCTGTCGGGTGGGGCCTGTGGTCGTTTTGGTTGGCCCCGCCCAGCCTGTGTGGGGCAGTGTGTTCTACAGAGATATGGTATGGTTGCTGCCACTTGTTAGTAGTAATGTCATCGTTACGTGCTCGNGGCAGTGTGTTCTACAGAGATATGGTATGGTTGCTGCCACTTGTTAGTAGTAATGTCATCGTTACGTGCTCGTTACCATACAAAGTATGATGTTGCTCTTTTCTCCTTGCAAACGGTGCACCCTGTCCCTGCTCTGATGCGGTTCTCCGCTCCTGTGAAGAAGCACTGGCTGGGATCATTCTCCATCGTCCTCCCTCGCTCTGGTTTGCGTGGGTTCGTTCCGGTTGTCCGGGACATGGAGCCTCTGGGGAAAGATTATATTATAGATTTACGTGTATGTATGTGTATTAAAATGTAAAGGTTACTGGTACATGTATGTTAAATATGTATTTGTAGATGTACATGTATAATTATATGTATATGTCTGTGTAGACACCGTGTGCTGTATCGTAGAGTACCCTATTGTAATTACAGCATAGTAGACAGCAAGCCCCAATTCCAGACATGAAGGCCGCCAGACTAAATCCTAATCGTAACCTTCTACAGGAACCCTCCAAACCCTCTTCCCAAAGGGTCGTATAGGTACTCTTATGGTGGATACTTCCGCAGTTCATGATTAGCACTGCAGCCTACATTCTACTATATAGAAAGTTAGCATCCGAATCTAACCCTAAACCCTCTTCGCATCAGTAAGGCCCTTCTAGTACGTGAAATAGGCGCGCCCGCGATCCTCGGCTGCGGGGCAAGCCGTGCGCTGTAGGAGCCTCAGCTTTGCTACGGTTCAGAAGTGCGTCGGAAGTACTTAGCAACACTCTCCTCTTACCTTAGTGTTCTTCTGGTTGGCTCTTAGGACTTTAACTTGTTGGGTTTCTATATTAACTATAAGAAGGAGGGCTAACAGTTTAGCTTTTAGGAGGGGTTCAGAAGTCTGCCAAGTTACAGTCCCTATATCAGTAGTTATAGTATGTTAAGGGTCCAGATCTACTGTTGAACCAAGAAATCTACGTCTGAGTTCCAGGGCCTGGGAAGGTTTTAAAAAGATCAAGTTGAATAAGAGGGGTACTTCCCTCCCGACAGTCTGCTGCAGATTTCTTAAATTCGTTACCTGTTCATTACCGGTAACTAAAGCCTTGACAGAAATCCAGTCAAAAGCTTCAAGCCCCGGCAGGAGTACCCTGATGTCGAGTTTGTTTTCAGGCTTCCTGACCCTCGCTAAACAGAAGGACAAAGGGTATCCTTACAAACCAGTACGGTGCTATGGAGTTTAGTTAAACGGTATCCTCTATCATAGGATACCACGATCTGGCAGTGACTGATGGGCTTTGTATGCATTCCTCAACTTCTGAATGCCACAGAGGCCGAGTCGTCACTAAATCCGCAACCAAAGACCCGCCAAACCATCAAGCTTAAGCCACACGTTGTCTCCTAAGATTTTGCACACCCTAGGCATCACAAGACTCAAATCTAGCTATTGGCTGTTCTAAATTCACGGCTCGTTTGATGATCCTCCTTGTAGTCGAAGACAAAGCAATTACGAAACATGACTTCACCCTGCCAAAGGGGAGGCCCGATGCGATGAATTACTATAAGCCCTACCAAGAAAAAATGCTTTTACGGCTTGTCTCTAAAGGATTTATCGACCCTAAGCCCAAAACTGCTGTCGAGGTGGTTAGTTCTCTAAGTTAGGGTCCCGCTTTACGTCCCAACAATAGTATGGCACCGTCATAAGAAGGACCCTAATTTTGAGAACTACCCTGGTTTGCCCTTATACACTAGGTTCGAAAGAAACCTTTACAGATCGCTGAAAAAAGACCTGAAATGGGATCCCTAATTTAGAAAGCTACCCTTCTAGAAACCCTATAGAAGCCCTGTTTGATCCCTTTAATCCTTCTAGAGAACCCCAAACCCTGAACCCTAAACCCAACCCCTGAACCCTAAACCCCAAAACCCCTAAACCCCTAAACCCCTCAACCCCTAAACCCCTAAACCCCTAAACCCCAAACCCCTGAACCCTATAGAAACCCTTTGTGACCCCTTTACGGAACCCTAAACCGCAAAAACCCTCTTCAGGTGGTCCACCCTAAACCCTAAACCCTAAACTGCAAACCCCTGAACCCTGAACCCTGAACCCCCTGAACCAAAAACCCTAAACCCCAAAACCCCTCTTCAGGTGGTCCAGTATCCGACGGGCGAGCGAGGAAGGCCCGACTTGCCACCAGAGGCCGATCGCTGGCGGACCGGAGGCGAAACCTCCCGGGTTTAGGGGCTTTCTAGGGTTTTTTTTTGAAGGATCTGTATAAGGGTTCCTTTAAAGGGATCTATAGGGGTTCCTTTAAAGGGATCTTTAAGGGTTCTATAAAGGGGTTGAGGGGTTAGGGATCTAGGGGTTTAGGGTTTAGGGGTGTGGGTGTAAGGCTTAGGGGTTTAGGGGTTTAGTGGTTTAGGGGTTTAAGGGTTTAGCGGTTTAGGGGTTTAGGGGTCTAGGGGTTTCGGGGTGTAGGGGTTTGGGGTTTGGGGGTTTAGGGATTTAGGGGTGTAGGTTTTCGGGGTTTTCTGGTTGAGGGTTTAACGGTTCCCCTCCGGGCTTCTTATAGGCTCTAGTCTTCTTCCTTTTACGGTTCCACCTCCAACATCCCTGAACCTGAGACCCTGAGCGGTAAACGACAAGAATCGCTTGCACTGGGAGGCGCTATGGGAGGCATCATTGCCGTTTCCTACGAAGCTCGGGCAAAGGGCGTCACGCGAACGACGCCTGGCTGCACTCCTCTCGTGTTCGTCTTGTAGATCTCTTGCCCAGAGGCTCCACAGTTACTACCATTATGGAATTATGTAGAATCAGGTCCTTAAAGCCGCATGGTCTTTTGGACTGATTCCATAATTAATTGTGGTGTATATGGTCCCTGTGGGTATATGTTCGTCAAGCTCGTAGGTTGTTGAGAGAATGTAGACGGGCTTAGGATCCTAAGCCCTGATTGCTGGACCTTTCTACAGCAGTGATGAAGCACGACAGTAACCGTTATACTGCTTGTTAAGGCTGTTGCTTGTTTGTTTTGAGTCTTGACTTATTTAACCAAACCATGGTTCAAGAAACACTCAAACACCGCAAGCCTCGGACAAATCCTAACGCGTTCGAGTTAGGTCTCAGAGCCCGTCGACTTACCAACGCCCGACAGTCGTACACATGGGTGGTTGTCAAAATTATAGTCCCATTCTGGGTCCTTAATATAATACGGCACCTAAAATTTAGGGTTCCAAAAAAGGGACCCAAAAATTTTCACAACTACCCACATCCCAAGAAACCTGCAACCTCAGCTTTGGAGCATCTCCCAACAACCCCTGAACCCTAAATTCCCGAAATGCCATAGCCTCCCAAAACCCCAAAACGCCGCAGCCCCAAACCCTAGGACCTTTTGTAATCCTGCTAGGAATCCTTGTTCAGCTTGTCAGGAACCCTGTTCTGAATCCTGCACACAACCTTAATTAATAACGAGCCCATAGCACAGAAATCTTAGGCACCTTTAACAAAATTTAGAGACCACTCAAAGTACAACCCCTTGGGACACCTCCAATGCATGAACTTTAGATATGGACTTCCTAAACCCTCTAATTTCCTAAGGTAACGCAGAGGGCCCCTGACAGTAGACCCTTAAACCTACCTATAGTCTCCATTGTAGTTCTTTTTTTGGTGAACCAGTTTTTTATTGCAGGATCCTAACCATAAACTTGGTTCAACACAGAAAAGAACTACAATGGAAACTATAGTGTCTATACAGGTAAATCCCAATCCCTTGAAGAAGCCTTACCCAGAGGCTCCATATATAGTACCATAATGGAATGAGGCCCCAAACGACCATTCTTATCATGGTTTTAGGGACCTAACTCCATAATGGTAGTATATGTGGAGCCTCTAAGGAACCTTAAACCCTATATCCCCAAACCCTAAACTCTAAACCCCCAAACCTCAAACCCCTAAACCTTAAAGCAAACCCTAAAACTGGGTTACACAATCATCTTTTCCGGACTCACCCGAGGATGTCAGGAGCCGATGCACGCAAGGCGCCTGCGATTAGGGGTTGGGGGTTCAGGGGTTGGGATTTAGGGGTTTAAGGTTTAGGGGTTTAGGGTTTGGGGGTTTGGGGTTTAGGGGTTTAAGGTTGGGGGGTTTAGGGTTGAGGGTTTGCGGGTTTAGGGTTTAAGGTTCTCCAGATTCTCTACACATACAACCCTAAACTATAACAAAAATGGTCTTTCGGGACATAGTTCCATAATTGCAGTATATGTGGAGCCTCTAGGTTCGGTCGGTTGAGATTCAGGATTCAGGGTCTGGGGGTTGCCCCAAACATGAAAAGAACGATGATGCGGGAGCATGTGATGAAGAACCTGAAGAACCTCATGGAATGGAGACAGCACAGGTGCAGGCTAGTTTCGGTTCTGTGTGCAGACTGATGAGATGCCGCGGGACATCAAGAAGCCGGTCATGATCCACAAGCCGGAATGGCTTTCCCGTTGAAGCCAGGTGCCAGAACGAGGGTATTGTTTCTGCCGATGGTATCCACTAAGCACCGTCGATGGCACTTAATTACTCCCACGGGTGATCCGCCATGGAGAAAGGGACCTGACGAGTTTATTGCAATCACCATCAGTTGGTTCCGCTGCTTCATTTCAGAAATGCTTCTCTGTGTGATGATAAGCACGCCTTGGATCGATGGCGGAACCTGCACGACCCCCCGCCCGCCCCCTGCTCCCGGCACCCAAATCCATAGCAGGGTCTGCCCCACAAAGGCCCTCTGCTAAGACTCGAGACCCAGCCCGCGCTATGTACAGCATGGTGTTACCGTTTTTTTACGGATGTGGAGGGCCTTGGAAGCGACATTATGCGTTTGATGCAAACCCCAGATTCTCCCGGCAACAAAAGGATCCTAACATGAAGGCCCTGCAAGAAAAGGTGCTTATACAGTGTGTTTGAGTTTACACCGCAGTCGTGTTTGGAGCTTTTCGGGGAAGGTGCAGTATGAGCTTCATCGTTGGGCTTGGGGTCTGTTCCATGGGTTAAGGGTTTGGTGGCTTGGGTTTTGGGGGGGTTTAGGTCCTTTGAGAATCAGTCAACAAAACCTATGCCTGGGTTGTACAGACCCCTGCTTTTCATTGGCAAGGGCTTTGTCTTTAGGTTTGCAAACCTAGAGGCTCCAACATACAAGTTACCATCATGGAATTAGGACCCTAAAACCCTGATAAGGAAGGTCTTTTGAGGCCCAATTCCATAATGGTGGTATATATGGGCCCTCTGGGAAACTAGACATTCTAGGAGCTGCAGAGTTCCTGTAATTATTTGAAACCCTAGCTTGCCCTGAACTCCAACCCGGACCTTAAACAGCCTACCTGTGAAGCCCTAAATTAAACACCCTGGAGACGGCTGGCCAAGGCTTACTCATCCATAAGTCCGCATATAAGCTTGTCATGACCTTCAAAACCTTTCTGAGACCTTGGCCAGAAATCGCTGTCCTAAACCCACTGAGACTGGACCGTTAAGGACAAACAGCTGTTCCCCCAAAAACAAAATAATTGCTCCCTTTAAACCTATAATCCCTAAACCCCAAACCCTTAAACCCCTAAACTCTTAAACCCTAAACTCCTAAACCCCAAACCCCAAACCCTTAACCCCGACACCCTACAAACCGAAGGCGTGTCCGGACATCATCCTCGTGCAGGTGCCAACCGCCTTCGGTAAAGCCGACCTACGCATCTACAAGGCGCCACCTCTTCCTCTGGGTTTAGGGGTTTAGGGGCTTAGGGGCTTAGGGGTTTAGGGGTTTAGGGGTTTAGGGTTTAGGGTTTAGGGGTTTAGGGTTTTGGGGTTTAGGGGTTTGGGGGTTTAGTTTATGGTTTAGGGTTTTTACGGGTTTAGGGTTTAAGGTTTAAGGTCTGGGGTTTTGGGTTTCCTGTGACCCTAGACCGTACGGTAGGTTTTTGCCCCCCTGCTTTCTAGGGGTACTTCCCCTAAAGCCAAAGCCGTAGGTTTTTGCATCCCAGGTAGGTGAAGGTGTCTTCAATTTAAGTGTCCGTAAATTTCTACACGGTTTTTTGTAGGGGATCTGGAAGGACGTCTTAGGGGTTGATTAAATGGTTTTGGGCAAAAACGCGGTTTGTTTTTGTTGTTTTAGGGTTTGGTATAGGGTTCCTCAGTTTTCTAGAACGGCCTAGGGATTTTGGCTGTGGGTACAGGGTTTGGGGTTTGGTAGAGCCTGTGTGGTTCGGTAACCTTGGTTTTTACGGGCTCAATAGCGAGTCGACAAGGGCCTACATCTTGTTTTGGGAGTTCGGGTTTTATACGACTCCCCCAACGCGTTTCTACAAGGGTTGCTTCAAGGGCCAGGTCTTTCAATTTGTTGTGTTTGGGGTTTGTGCTTTGCCAATTGTGTTGTTTCATTTGGTTTGTGGTTCGCGAAGTCCGTAACCAAGGGTCTTTGGCCTTAAACCTTAAACCCTCACGGTTGCGGTGTCAAGTTCGGTGTGTGTTTGATGAAGGTCTGTGGAGGCTTTGTAGGAAGTACCTTAACAAACGTATAAATATTAAAAATCAGGGTGTCTATGGTAAGAGTCACTATGTTGGGAAAGTAACCCCAACATCAGGGTCAGGGATGAGGATGTAGGGCGACTGTTGCTGCTGTTTGTTCGAAAGGTCAGGTTTCGGTGGTTTTTGTGCCTGAGTACTACCTGAAGTTGTATTAATGTCTAAGTTCCTGGCACATTTGTTTGCCATTTTTTTGAGCTACTGTAACGGTTCATATGCCCGTGTTGTATATACGCTGACCCTTAAGGTAGCCTTATTGAGCACGTGTTCAAGGTCGAAGTGTATATGCTCTTTAGGCCAATGGACCCTTGGGGGATAGGCCCTGCAGTCGAATTTGTGTCGACCCATCCCCTTAAGCTCTAAACCCCAAAGCCGAAATCATAAACCCTAATCCCAAAGATCCTCAACCCTCAGGCCCCTAAGCCTTAAGAGCTCTCGGAATCTCTGCGTCCTTCGCCATGGCAGCGGCGATGTCTGCAATCCCTCCGGGCGGCCTCGCTGACGTGGCGTCTTGGCTCAGGTCTGTAGGGCGTGGGGTGTTATGTATAGAACCCCAACCTAAGGGTCCATGCTCCCAAATAGTTTTACATTGGCCTCAAAGTACATATATAGGGACTGCTTTAAGGCCAAAGTACACACTATTTGGGTGCATGGACCCTTCCCCTCCTATACGGTTCTATAGCGGATTGTGTGTCTAGGGTAGAGGGTTCAGGAGTTCAGGGCTTTAGGGTTTTGAGGTTCAGGGGTTCGGGGTTTTAGGGTTATAGGGCTATAGGGCTTCGGATTTAGGGTTTATAGGGTTTCGGGACTTGTGTTTTAGGGTATACGGTATAGGGCCTGTTTAGGGTTTCACGTTTAGGATTTTAGGGTTCGGAGTTCAGGGATTCCGTTAAGGTCTTTCTCGGTTTAAGAGCTGGTGTGGTGTCCTTGCAGAGGTTAATTTCGGTTCTATTGGGTTAGTTTTAGACAGGTATGTATACATATATATATATAGATAAACATATGTTATATGTTCACACATGCAAGATAGGGTGTCATATGCAAAGACATATGGCATAGGCATGAGTTCTGAAAGGCTTCTAGGTGTAGGGTTATCGGGTCTAGGGGGCTTTAGATTCCCAAAAAGGGTCCTACCTTTATGGGGGATACTTGACCAAGCCATAACAGTACTTCCTACAATAGAAACCCTGCTTTCTGTTGCGTGGGTACTTACCTAACCCCAAGGGTCCAAGTACCTAATTATCATATACTCTCCAAAATAGTAACCTACATAACTACTATCCTAAAACCGAGTACCTGATTATTGGGTGCTTTGGACCCTTGGGGTATAGGGGCCTTAATAATTAGAATAGGGTTCCTTTCAAGGCTTCCTTTAAGGGTCCTATAAGGGTTACCTAAGGGCCCTGCTACTTTCGGGACCCTCAAAACTAGGACTTCCGAGACCCCCCGGAGGTCTTTTTGAGGAGGTTCCGGACCCTCCCAAGGAGATATCAGGACCCTTGGTTTAGGGTTTAGGACCCTTTAGAGTGGAACAGCTAAAATTATGATTTTGCTAGGGGTCTAAGTTCAGTATAGATAAACCTTATGTCGACAGTCCTACTTAAAGGATCATGGGACTTAGTAACTGGGGTTATAAGTAAGGTATCTACAGTAATAATTGCTTATAACCCTAGTTAAGGTACGTGTAACCCTACTTACTAAGTCCTATGATTATGAAGGGGATAACCCTAAAGAAGCACAAAAGCATGACTTATTTTATTTACGATTTGGATACACTTATTGATACCATTGATGGATACAAACCCAAACGAGATACGATTGAGAGGTATGGATTTCAATACGATTTGGATACACTTGAAACAATAGTGCAATGCACCGATACGCACGTCAATATGTTCTGGCATGGGCATCGGTTGACCCAAATCGCCTCAGACTCGCCCGACCGTCCCCACGTTTTTTCTTCTGCTGGCTTGGCACGCACGGTCGCACAATATACAGTAAACACCCCTATCCCACCCCCACCCCACCCCACCCCAGAATCGTGAAATCGTATCCATCTGGCGGGGTTGCGCCGGAATCGTATCGGAAATCGTATCGGTCCGGCGGGGTTGCGCCGGAATAGTATCGGAAATCGTAT
>BGNK01000109.1:156257-248638 GCA_003297005.1 Symbiodinium sp. clade A Y106 | reverse complement strand
TATCTGCCAATTGTATCGACTCAGCCGGTGTATCTACCGATTGTATTGAAACCGTATCGGAAACTGTAACGAAAAAATATTTCGGTATGTGTCTGTTGTCTACACTTATTACATCATAATCCTATGATCCTCCAAGTAGGGTTTAGGACCCTTTAGAGTGGAACTTCGAGAAGGAACCCTGAATGAAGCAAGGGATGTTGGAGTCGCTCGGAGATGGCTAGGAGTTTCTATAAGGGTCCTTTAAGTAGAGCCCAGAGGCTCCAGACATATACTACCATTCTGGAATTACTTTTGGGACGTAATTCCATAATGGTACGGTTGATGGACAAAATCCTGCAAGGGATCTATAAGGGTACCTTTAAGGGGTTCCTTTAAGGGATCTATAGGGTTTTAGGGTTTAGGGATGATATACATCCTGCATTACCCATTATAAGGAATATACCATAATNGGTACCTTTAAGGGGTTCCTTTAAGGGATCTATAGGGTTTTAGGGTTTAGGGATGATATACATCCTGCATTACCCATTATAAGGAATATACCATAATTCCCATAGTTTAGAGTCCTTAAAGTCATGCAGGATTTTGTCCATCAACAGTAGTACATGTGGAGCCTCTGGGGTAGGGTACTATAGGGTTCCCAGAGACTCCAGCAAATCCAAAACCCCTCATTTCAGGATTCAGGAATCAGGAACAGACCTTAAAGTATATTGTGCGGATCCCTTCACAGTTTGTGTACCTGCACCGCAGAAAAACACTGCTGTTTTAAGATCTTATATAAAGAAGACAGTTAAGTTAATAAGGAACTCTAAGTTTGTTGTCATTTGGGGGTTCAGGTATTCTTTCCTTCATGGTTTGGGGGGGTCTCTCCGGCCAGAAACTGACTCTGAGGCCGGCTACAACAAACGAGTCTTAGCTTACCAAGGTTCGTTTTTGCTGAGTTTTGGTTTTAGTTTTGAGGGGGTTTAGGGTTTAGGTTTAGGGGGTTTAGGGTGGGTTTAGGGGGTTTAGGGTGGGTTTAGGGTAATTTAGGGTTTAGAGAGTAGGGCCTAGGGTTTGGATACTTGAAGGCGTAGGGCTCTGGGATGATTTGCTGGGTCACTGCAAGGGCTCAGTTGAGTGTCGCAAGAGGCTCGGAGGGTGCATTCTGGTATTTAGGATTTAGGGGTTTAGGGTTAAGGGTTAAGGGTTTAGGGTTTAGGGTTTAGGGTTTGGGGTTAAGGGTTTAGGGTTTAGGGGTTTAGGGGTTTAGGGTGGTTCATAGTATAAGGGTATGGGGCAAGTATTCAGGATCAAAAGAACTCAGCAACTGAGGAATATCTGGATGCAGACTCGACACCTCGCGGCTTCAGTTGGACAGGATGGTCTGCGCCCGACTCCTAAATCCGCGGCTGGCGCTTTTAGCTGAAGGTTCCGGGTAGATGATCTAAGGTTTAGGGTTGGGGTTTAGGGATTTCGTCTTTAAGGTATCTAGCCGCCTGAAATCCTTTTTCCCCGAACCTCTTGACTTCAACATCCATGCATCATATTCTCGGTTCTTGAGTCTTGCTCAGGGGTTTAATTGAAGTTGTCATAACCAGCACCCCCTGTTATTAACTATAGATCCAACTTAAACTAGGATTTCGCTAGGGTGTATAGGGTTGGGCTCAACTTTTACGTGTATGAAGGCGTTTCGGGAGTATCTATCCGTAACCTAAACCCTTCAGACCCTTGTTCCCGAACCCATATAGTCGAGTATACCTTACCTTAAAGACGAAATGAACCCTAAAAGGGTTTAAGGTTCATAGACCATATAGGGATTTATAGTATAAGGGTATAGGGCCATTTCTGTTAAGGGTCTTTTCGTCCTGAAGGTAACCCTGAAGAGCCTACCTTTTGCAGGACTTATAATAAGGAACCCTAAAGAGGTAGGTTCTTCAGGGTTAAGGTAGAGCCGTTGAGCCGATTGAAGGAAGGAACCCGTACAGGAACCTGGAAAGGAAGCCTACGAGAGTCCCATGAGGGTTCTAACAGCTATCAGGTACCATACGGGCTTAGCAGGGTTTTAGGGTTCTATACGGTTTAGGGTAAGGGAATTCAATTGTAGGGTTCTGTAATCGGGTTCCCTTCAAGGATACTATAGGGTTCAATAATCGGGTCCCTTTTAACGGAATTGTATGGCCAATTAAGTAGCCCACAGGGTCCAAAATCCCAAATAGCAGGGTCTTAGGTCCAACCTCCATACTCTGAATGGTTTCTGGCACCTTACACGCTTCTATATTCGGGTGCTTGGACCCTCGGTGCAAAGGACCGAACCACTAGGTACTGATTTGGTAGGTAGGTTATTACTTGGGATGTGATTATTTGGTATTTGGAACCTTGGGGTGTGTATTCCTCCCATACTCAACACCAAACCCCGGGCATCAAAATAGCCCAAAAGCCTTATATAGTATGGTCTTTGGGCCCCAAAGCCTTAATATATGAGTCCTTAGATTCCTAGGGAAAAGGCATAACATAGTAATAATATGCGGTTTAGGGTTCAGGGAATATAAGGTTCTGCTTTCTCCTCAGTAGAAGAGTCTTATTGTGACTTTTCGAAAATTGGGGGGGGTACCGTACTTTGGGTCCTTATAGAAAGGATCCTACTATTTAGGGTACTTTTTTCGGGTCCCCTGTTTTCGGAAACTCCCTTATAGTTCAGGCCTTTTTGAGAAGATCCCTAGCCCTGGAGCTTACACAGGCACCTCTTCAATAAATAATATAAAGGCTCCGTTAAGGGTTCCGTTAAGGGTTCTATAGGGGTTTAGGGTATAAGGCTCCATATATAGTACTATTATGGAATTGGGTCCTTAAAACCATACTAAGATTGGTCTTTTGGGACCTTATTCCATAGTGATAGTATGTATAGAGCCTTTAGTTAAGGGTTGCTACCAAGGTTTGCAGGGGATGGGATATGGGTCGTTGTAATTGTAACAGGGTTGGCAGCTCTTCTCTTCTATCATTACTTCAGAGTTAAGGGACAAGGAACGCATAGGAAGATGATCGCTAAATATTCAGACAGGCCCCTATGTTATCCTTGAGCCTGAGTTCAGACTCCCGGTACCAATATTTTTAAGCCCTCACTAAACTATCTAAGCTACCTTGGCGAAGGGGAATACCAAAACATGTTCAATTCTGCTCCCACTTCAGGCAAACAAAGCCTTCTAAACCGAAGCCCTAGTCCCCAAGACCTCCAACCCCCTGCAGTTGAACCCTCACGAGCCCTCTACACCTTGTAAACTCCAAGCCCTTAAACCTGTAGATCCTTGAAGCCCAGGAGAGGGACTACCCCTAAACTCTAAGCTTCTAAACCCTAATCCTTAAGCCTCTAAACCATAACCCTACACCCTTAATCCTAAGCCTCTAAACCCAAACCCTAAGCCTCTAAACCTAACCCTAAACCCTATAAACCCTAAGCCTCTAAACCCTATAGACCCTTGAAGCATAGCGGACGACATAGCCAAGGAGAGAGACTGGGAGTTGGCTCTGTACCTTCTGGCAGACTTGCAGGCAACGGGGCCTCCGTCTTTGTTGCTTAAGCCCCTTAAGGGCTCCTTTACGGGTTCTATAGGGTTTGGGTTATGAGGCTCCATATATGCTACCATTATGAGATTAGGCCCGCCACAAAACCATAATAAGGATGGTTTTGGGGGATCGAATTCCATAATGGTAGTCTATATGGAGCCTCTGGGTAAGTACGGAATGAACCCTACAAGTGACGAAAGTTTCAAGGCCCATAAAGTAAGAATGCATGGTACAACGGTATAGGGCTCCTACTTAATTATAGGGGTTGTTAGGTCCTTATGATTGGTTTGCGGTGGGGTTAGAAGCATGCTTTAGTATACCCCCCCCAAAGTCTTCGTCGCAGAGTAGGTGACCTTCACCCTTTCGGGCTTTACACAACCCTACCAAAATTGAAAAGGTTAACCTTTTCTGGGGCTAGGGTACTCAACCCGCCCTAAACCCTAAACCCGTAAACCCCTAAACCCTAAACCCCCAAACCCTAAACCCTAAAACCCCCAGGGTACTCAACCCCTTAGAAGTTCGATTCTGATGATTGGCGTGGCTTTCTGGACCGCAGCCCAGGGCCTGCCCAGACCTCGAACCCCAGGCCTTCTAGGAAGGGTACTTCGGGTTAGGGTTCCTTTAAAAGGTTTAGGGTTTAGGGTTCATGTTAGGGTTCCTTTAAAAGGTTTAGGGTTTAGGGTTCATGTTAGGCTTTAATTGAAATGGTTTAGGGTTTAGGGTTCATGTTAGGGTTCCTTTAATTGAAATGGTTTAGGGTTTAGGGTTCATGTTAGGGTTCCTTTAAAAGGTTTAGGGTTTAGGGTTCATTTTAGGGTTTAAAGGGTTTAGGGTTTAGGGTTCATTGTAGGGTTCCTTTAGAGGATTTAGGGTTCAGGGTTCATTTTAGGGTTCCTTTAAAGGGTTTAGGGTTTAGGGTTCATTTTGGGGTTTAGTGTTTTACCGGTACTTCGGTTTTAGGGTAGTTAGGTTTCGGGCTTGGGGTACTAGGGTACCAGGGCACTTGGGTTGAGGTTTTGGGCTTTGGGGCCGGGTCTTCAGCTTTATTGTCGGGTCTTCAGCTGTTGTGGGCTTGTGGCTTCAAGGATGCCTAAAATGTATGGAAACCCTAAACCTTAAGGTTGTAGTAGCTTGGGAACTCTCTGTACCCTAACAGCAACGTAGACAGGCTCAAAGCCTCAACCCTAGATTTGAGAGAACCCTGCTTAGGGCACTTATAAAACCCACTTACAGCCCTACTTACTAAGTCCCGTGAGCCTTGAAGGTAGGGGTATAAGTTCCTCAGCCGGGTTGCTTATAGAAAGAAGACTCTACATCCTAAACCCCCGAAGCACCCATTCAAAAAGAAGATGCAGAGAACCCAAAGACCCAGAAACCCTAAAGCCCTAAAACCCTAAACACTAAAACCCTAAAACCCTATACCCTAAAATCCTAAAATCCTAAATCCTAAACCCTAAACCCTAAAATCCTAAAGCCCTAAAACCCTAAAGCCCTAAACCCTAAAACCCTAAAACTCTAAAACCCTAAAACCCTAAACCCTAAAACCCTAAAGCCCTAAAGCCCTAAACCCTAAATACCTAAAGCCCTAAAACCCTAAACCCTAAAACCCTAAAGCCCTAAAGCCCCAAACCCTAAAACCCTGAAGCCCCAGCCTGCCCGCAAATCCTGGATTCCAGCTCGTCCTCTCCACTCACTGAGGTCAGGGGCTTTCAGAAACTTAGGGGCATACCCAGGGGCTTATAATCGGAGTTAGTAAGTCGGCTACAAGTGGGGGGGTTTATTTGGGGTAACTCCATTTAGGGTACTTATAACTCTGCTATGACTAGGTCCCCTGGCCCTCTAAGTACCTTCTTTAGGTTTCCGTCTAATGTATAACGATGCTACTAGTCAGGGTTCTAGATCGAGCCCCCAGAAGACCCTAAATCCTAAAATTAGATATCGCATGCTTCCTGAAAGCTCCATATGCCCCAAGGCAAAGCGGCTCCGTGCCGCGATCGTCACTTTTGGAGTGGCCATCAGCGTGTGCGAGAAGGCAGAGCACCCTACGGGTTCAAGTATCTTTAGAATCGGGTTGTACAGGGATTAATCGGGATTGTCCGGATCTATACATTCCTGAGGCATATATATGGTTTAGCATCATATACCCCCCAAGCTTTGCCCTACGAGTAGTTACTACTCTGTCAAACCCAGGTGTGTGCACATCGTTGGTTCAAGCGGACCCTTGCGACCCTAAACCGTAATCCCTAAACTCTAAACCCTAAACCATAGGGCCAACCTTGCAAGTGTCCAGGAACCTCGCCCCCTTAAACAAATCCGAAATCCTGCGTTCAGGCTATACCGCCATGTACGTATACCATGCCTTGCAACATGTGAGTCTCGCGTGATCCTCTGGGTTTCAGGATTTCCATGTTGATTGTGGTGGGCCCAGGGGTTTTAGAACAAAGGATGATACTGCTGAACAGCTTCATATTTCCTGTGAGCAAATCACGGTGTATACATATATACGGGTGTGTGTGTGTGTGAAAATCTTGCACGTGCCATACATATACATAGGTATGCATCTATGCATGCATGTGTGTGTGTCTCTCTGTATGTAGGTCTGTCTTTAGGTAGGTAGGTATGTAGGTAGGTATGTATGTATGTATGTATGTATGTTTACAAACATTCCGGCACTCACTCTCTCTCTCTCTATTCAAACAAGTATATGTATATATATATATATATAATTATTAATATATATATATATATGTATGAAGATGTACATGTATAACTGCATTCATACATGCGCTCATGTAAACATATGTGAGGCCCTCAAAGGCCACCGGCCGTCACTCTACACTCCCAACTCAGAGATCCCAATATCCCTCAATTAAGGAATATACCTTAAATTCTAGGGGCCTTAATATTATGGTTTGAGGTATATTCCTTAACTAAGGGGTATTGGGATCTCTGGGAACCTGCATCTGAGCCGACGGAGGCTTCTCAGTGGCAGCACGCCTTACTGCTCCTGGCCAGCATCAAGATTTGCAGACTGCAGGCAGGATCGGTCCAACCCCTAAACCCCAAACCCTAAACCCTAAACCCTAACCCCAACCCTGAACTCAAAGACCCGAAGCCCGGAAGCCTAATCCCTAAACCCCCAAACCCTCGACTCCATACGCAAAGATTGCTACATGTAGCCTGGGGGCTAGACAGCTTGAAATTCGACCCGAAAGCCCTGCTACCAGAAGCCTATGATCCCCAAAATATTTAAAAAAGTAACCCCTATCCCACTGAAACCTTTTAGGGTTTAGGGTTTAAAGGCTCTTGTAGCCTAAGGCTCTAAGGACTCGTAGGGTCTAGGGTTTATTTATGGTTTAGGGCTTACCTGTGGATTCGAAAGCGATCGTCAAGAATTGTATGATTGTTGTACTTAAGACTTGCTGGGAGAGCAACCCAAGTTTGAGACTCTAGGTCCGATCTGCAGGCTCATATAACCCTAAGGGTCCAAGTACCTAATTATCATATACTCTCCAAAATAGTAACCTACATAACTACTTTCCGAAACCTAAGTACCTAATTATTGGGTCCTTTGGACCCTTAGGGTAAACCTTCATCTCAACCTTGTCTGTCAGACACCTCTAACAACAACACCCTACACCCTTGAAGTGGATTTAGGGAAACTTTGAAACCCTAAACCCTACTTCTTTCCAAGAGGGTCTGTGTATACTACCACTATGGAATTAGGTCCCCAAAGCCATACTAAGGGTGGTCTCTTCGGACCTAATTTCATTTTAGTGGTATATGTGGACCCTCTGGGTCATAAACCCTACCCTAAGGCTCCTAAGAGGGTCTTGGGCTCTCTTGGGGAGGGTTTCGGCTTTGGGGGCTAGGGTTCGGGATATCACTACGAGGGTCCAGGAGCCTTAGGGTAAACCCTCAGATCTGCCGGACCTGAACCAGGCCAACCTCATCACTTACAGCGCTGCTGTCAGCGCCTGTGCGAAGGTTGCAGAATGGCAGACAGCTTTGCACCTCGCCTTTGTCAAAGGGTCCTACGTGTTTATGTGTATGCAGTTTGTATGTATGTATACATATATACACATATTATGTGTGTATATACATATATACATATGTTATTATAGATGGAATGTAGGGTTTCTACAGTAGGAATTACTTTTATGATTTGAGGGGAGTATCTCCCGCAATAGTACTGCGGACTTTGGGCTTGTCAAGGGCGGCAAGCCTTAAGGACGAAAAGACCCTTAAAAGAAATGGCCCTATACCCTTATACTATAAATCCCTATATGGTCTATGAACCTTAAGCCCTTTTAGGGTTCATTTCGTCTTTACGGCAAGGGCAGCGAGGGATGTTGGATTTAGCGTTTGGTCGTTTTAGGCCCTGGGACTGGGGCTCAGCGTCAGTTTAGGGTTTATTGGGTTTAGGGTTTGGGGTTTAGGGTTTAGGGTTACGCACCTGCCGGCTGAGGTCTTGGATAGCGCTGTTAGAGTTTATGGGTTTAGGGGTCAAGGTTCAGGAACTACTAAGGGCTCAAGGGCTTAGTAAGCAGGGTTGTATGGTTGTAATTGCCGTATGTGGGGTTATCCTAATTAATGTATAACCGAGCCATACTTACTATGCCCCCCGAGGCTTTAAGAAGCCATGTTAAGGCCTTCGTGGTGGGTGTTGAAGACTGACTTTGGCTTGTTTGTTCGGTTTAGGGTTTAGGGTATCGGCTGGGCTTCGAGAGGCAATAGCTGGAAGGGCGCAAGCACCCGAATTTGTAATCAGTGAAACCCTCAACTAACTGCGGGCATGCAGCCTCCCACCTATATGCGGTCCCCTGAACCACGAAGAATCCTTAACCAGCCAAGTCGACCTGGTAGAAGTTTTTGAAGGTTTTGCTAGACTGTAACCCATATGGATGTAGGGTTCTTATATTATAATAATTACTACTATGGTTTGGGCAAGTATTCCCCGTAGAGGTACTTGGGACCCTTGGGTAAACGTTTATGCAGAAGCTGTAGACTTCCTGTAAACATGTGGGTTGCGAACATCATGCAATTGTACAGCTGTAAAGCTCGAAGCCCATCGCCAAACTTTCTGTTTCTGAGTATCAAGTTCTGCCGAAAGTGGCAGTATGTTTGGACCGTGTGGGTTATTGCAGGTTAAATCGTATTGCTCCAGCGGTTGGCATGCTGTGACTTGAGGTTGTGTAAACATGTCGGCAGTTGTGATCTTGCTATACCCACCGCATCGCAGGTTTTCGTATGATTTCTACACAGGTGGCAGATCCTCCTGACTGCAGCAGCATGTTAGTGTCGGCGGGTTCAGGTTTGCATGGAATGGAATGTCTGAGATGTTTGAGTTGGGCATGGAGGCTGCCCTTGTTCAGATAAAAAAGAATCTTTACGACGAGAGGATTCGGATGAAGGGCAGGTTGTTGCAAGGGAGCTGCCAATCTGGCCCAGCACTACAATGACTACAAATCCTGCAAAACCCTGAGCTGAAAGATGTTATAAATATCCCGGAGACCGAAGCATCTTCTGGCAATGCATGTACTCGAGTTAGATAGATTGGTACTTGTAGTGTCACGGCAGAATGCCTTTTGACCGTTTCTTGTCGTTGTGAAACCTACAGAAGTATGCTTCTGTTGGGTGCGGTGTCTTTCGCCACTGAGCCGCCATGCCAATAGTCATTCGCGATTCCTGGCGCTCTTCCAACTCGTCTTTTATCATCACAAATTTCGGAATCAATCCTGCCCGAAGCAACACGGAACTTATGTGCAGAGAGGAAACGATTGTTACATACATGGATTTAGTTGCCAGGGTCCATGTACCCACATAGCATATACCTGGGCCTTATGTATACAAGGGTTCCTGTATTGGTACGTCGGGGTCAAAACCATGTACCTTATTGTGTTTTACAGGAGCCAAAACGTCAAATAGTTGCAGTGCTGTAGCAATTTCAGGATCGAGGCTCGTGGATGTTCACTCAGACCGATGCCCTAATATCAACGTCCCGGTCTAATGTCTTATGAAACCATTGTCAGATCGGTATAAGAATCTCATAATATCCATATGAGATCTTCACAATACCCCAATGAAAGCCTTATGCAGCGTTTGAAGAAGGTCGCATGATGACCTTTTTGAGCAGTTTAAGAGCTTCCTTGTCCCGCATAGAACTTACAAGCCACCAACACAACCCCATGTGGGGCCCCTATAACACGCGTTGCAGAGCCCTTATTAAGCGTTCCTTAAAGTCCTTATTGAACCTAATTGGCGGCTCCACAAGTTTGGAATCATAACTTTGGCGCATAGCTACTTGCAGCCTTCTCCACTGAGGCTGCTGGTCCTGGATGCTTGGCCATGCAGCGGGAGCGATCAAGGTCACCGTTTAGGGTTTTTAAAAGGGGCTCTGTGAGGTTCTTTGCCCGGATTCCTATCAGGGTTCTATAAGAGTTCGTTTTTGGGGTTCGTGGACGGTTGTAAACGTGTTGCGCCTAAGGGGTCCTACAAGGATTTAGGGTCGCAGGTCACCCTACAGTCAGCGCTGAACAATCATGCCCCCAAAATGCATCACTACCATCCCACACCGCAGGTACATTGGACCCTTACAGGGCAGAGTCAGGTCAAGCAGTAATAACTCCGAAGAGCTGCATTCGGATTTTGGTGCAGACGTGAAACGAGTGCGGTAGTTGGCAACACTACATGCCCACCAACCAGTCTTAACGGCATAAGATAGGTGCCATCCGTGGCAAAGATGTGTGGTGTTGTCGTTGAAAAAGAATTTTGCAACACCCCCCATATGCAGGCCATGGAACTGCGATGCTGCTATGTTTGTGTTGAAGCCTGTATTGTATCTCAGTGAATCTCAGCGTTGATTCACACATTGACTGACATTAACTAGATGTCCATGTGCAAATGCTTTAATTACGTTGAGCCCTAAGTACAGACACTCATGATCAAAACATGTAATTGCTGTATGTACACATTGGGATAAGGTGTCAGCAGTTAGCAAGTACACCCTTACCCCTAATTAAGAGAAGCTCGAAACCTTAAATTCGTCAAGCCCAATTCCGAAAGCCTGCACCAATGCTCAGTTCACAGTGGAAACCCAATCCCTGCCCCAGAAATCTCTAACTAATCATCTTCCTAAGGATGTGCAGCAACGATGCCTCGAGATGGACCTCATCCTCGGCAGCGCCGCCATTACCGCCTGTGAGAAGGACCTCGGGGTTGGGCGATTCTTTAGGCAGTTTGCGTCCCGGTCTGTCTGTATGTGTGTGTGTGTGTGTCACACTCTGCCACTACGAGTTGCCAATACTTGCGACTGCAGGGGGCCTGGAATCAGTTAATGTCTGAATTTGTCCTGGCCAACGAAGACCAAAGACACTGCAGACGTGCATGCTCGCTCATGGCTCCCCACGGCGATAGCTTGGGGAGCCCAGTCACGTGCAAAGTAAGGGCCCCTGTGCCAAGATCAGCAATCCGCCGCTGTGCGAAGGATCTGCTAGCCATCTTTTGTTTGAGCGAGGGGGCCTGTTTGGCCCCGGGACCCTGGTTTCCGCACATAGAGCTTGCCTCTATCCAGAAGCCTAGACCGACATGTTTGGAGGTTGCGGGTGATTTCGCAAGAGGGTGTGTGTGTATATGTATATATATATATATATATATATATATATATATATGCGTATTTCCTGTTTCCAAGAATTGGTGTCTTTAGCTACCGAGATCTCTAACATCATGTCGGCAGTCGTACTTATTCAACAGATGCACGGGGGTGTCTCTCTTTTCAAAAGCGAGCATCTAACAAAGAGGCTCTTCAGAGTGTGCTGACAAAGGGTTCGGATCAGCCCACCGTACCTGCAGCGACGCCCAAAATAGTCTCCACAATTCGCAGCAGAGCTTGAGCTTCCCAATGCTATCAGTCAGGAGCGTGCATCTATGTTTTGGAGCAGTTGTCACTCAGTTACTTGGAGTGTTGGCTGCTGTATATCTGGACGTTGAATACACCCAGAGGTTCTTGAAACACCCAAAGATCCAAAGAAGAGCTCCGCTCAAGAAGAGCTCTGCTGCATGCACCCCAGATGTCGACGACGACGAGCTCACAACCAGCTATGATTGGGTATGTATGTGTGATCATGTGCAAGTGTGCGTGTGTCTCTGTGTGCGTGTATGTGTGTGTGTGTGTCTCTGTGCGTGTCTGTGTGCGGGTGTGTGGGTGGTTGTGGATGTTTGTGTGTGTGTGTGCGTGCGTGTGCATGTGTCCGTGTCTGTGTCTGTGAGTTTGTGTGTCTGCGGGCTTGTGGAATCGCCATTTTGGCGGGCGGGGCGAGGGCAGTTAGGGTTTGGTGCCTCTCGGGCTTTAACTCAGGATGTCGGGTTTATGGTTGAAGAACGACATTACGGAATGACAACTACGGGGTTGAACTTACGCAGTTGGGTATTTGGGTGTCATTTCGAATTTCTGAAGGCAGTTGACCTGGGGCGGGGGGGGGGCGGCTTTTACATATTTTGTTAAGCTGCCCGGTTTGCATTGTCCAATCATTCGTGCATAGACTACATACAGGCCTCACAAGCCACACTCTGTACCTTAGAACCCTAAATCCATTAAAACCCTGTAAGGAATAGAGCCTGCGCGCTACGTTTGGTGTTTTTGCCAAGAGCTTCAAGAAAATCAAGAAATAGACAGTGTTTCAAAACGGCTTTCAAGGCGGGAATGGATATGATTGGGAGCGATGTAACTGTTCTTGAATTTAGCCCTAGGGCCCTAGGGGTCCAAATGCCTAGTAACCTTACACCCTACCTACGTACAAACCCATTATCGTCAAGCCAAGTCCCGAATATTCTTGGTCCTTTGGGCCCTTAAGGCTAGGGCTAAACCCTAAACCCTAAACCTTAAACCCTAAACCCCTAAACCCTAACTGCACAACCTCAAGTATAGAAAGTAAATAAGCGGGTCCTGGGCCTTGAGCTAACCTTAAAGACGAAATGAACCCTAAAGGGGCTTAAGGTTCATAGACCATATAGGGATTTATAGTATAAGGGGAAAAAGGCCCATTTCTTTTAAGGGTCTTTTCGTCCTTAAGGAAAGCTGAAAAATAGAAATCAACCGTAAAAGGGTTGTTTTTACTGGTCATTTGGCCTTCAGGAAGTGTCCACCCTTGAAAAGTTGAACAGTATTTTGATTTCCCCCTAACCCTCGTGTAGTAACTAGGAACATCTTGGCGAACCCCTTATAGAATCATGGCGCAGGCTATAAGATACCCTGCAAGCCCCGTTCACGAAACAGTTAAAACCCTAAAACGAACCCCCTTACTATCTATAAGGGCTCTACTGAATCCCCAAAGCCTAAACCTCAAGCCCCAAAACAGTCCGAAGGCCCCCCGGCCCCGATTCCCGATACACCCCAAGGCCTAAACCTGGAAACCCTAAACTTTAAGCCCTGTACCCTATCAACCCTTCAACCCCATACGACAAGAGCCCTGTACCTGAACCCTAAAACCGAAGCCCCGACTAATCCCTAAATCCTAAACTCCTAAACCCTGAACCCCAAGCCCTTAAAGGAACCGGTAAAGGAGCCCTAAAGGGAACCGTTACAGGAAGCCTTAAAGCAGCCTTTAAAGGGACCCTTTGGATTTAGGGTTAACCCTTCAAAGGCCCGTAAACCCACCCCAAAGCCGGGAGGCTTCCGAGTGGGAGGCGGCTTTGCAGATTTTCTCAGAGGCTTGGTCTTTAGGGTTCAGGGTTTAGGGGTTTTAGGGTTTAGGGTTCAGGGAAGCAAGGGGGTAGTCCGGCAGTCGAAGCAGCATGTTTGGGGCTTCTTGAAAGGGTTTTGGGGTTCAGGGTTTAGGAAGTTCATTTAAGGCTTCCCTAAAGGGTTGGGTTCTATGAGGCCTGAGGGGTTAAGGATTTGGCGGCTATGGTTTAGGGCTTAGGGGCTATGGTGTAGAGTTTGGGGTTCGGGTGGTTGATTTTCTTGTGTGTTGATACAGTTTTGTAGGGCTCTAGGTAGCCTTGGAATCTCCGTACTTGGCGCCTATTGGACAACAAAGACCAAGCAACGTGCTCCCCTTCCGCAGTAGGACTCTAGACTTTTAGGCCGACTCTGGCATGTGGCCCCAGCCTTCTCAGGATACGGAAACTGCGACTTGTGCAGGATACCCTGGACCAGGCCTCCCGACCCCCCACATCCCGGTCGTGAAGCTTTCCTAGGGTGGCTAGAAAAGTAGCCAAGGTAGCCTCAATCAGGAATCGACCTTCAATAACTGGTTTTTTCTTTTTGTCAAGCAATCCGGCTTGGGGTATAGCAGAGCGTCTAGCATCGCAGTTCGGTAACCCCTACTATAGAGGCCTTAATAATTACCTATACTATCTTGGGGGTTCCTTATTACATTTGTAGGACAATATATCCCGAAGCCCTATTCCGATTATTAAGGCCCCTACATTAAACCCCGAATGCATGAAGAATTCGGCCAATTTCCTAAGGGTTCAACGAAACTAATGCTCATGTTCCTAACATGATCCTGCATTGCTCGAGATTAGTAGCTACTTTGAGCGGGCCGTTGCGAGCCTGGTTTCAACCCTCTTCATGGCTTGATACTGCCTTCATAGAGTACCTATACAAAAAGCTTTGTAACCCATGTACACAGCCCGTAACGGTTAGGTACATTGAACCGTCATAAGACCACGATAAAACATTATAGCAGCCCTCTTCTAAGACCCTCCCACAGCCCTAGTGATCCCAAGCCAAAACCGTCATAGGTACTGCAGCCTTCTGATTGGTGAAATCCCCTGGGTCTGGGTGAATTGATCGGGATCTTGAGATTAGGGCACATTAAGAAAGGAGGTTGTTTACTCAGGGACCAACTTTACTGAAAGTCCTAAGGACCCCGAAACCAATAGAGATATGTACACTTGAAACACCCTTTTGAAACCTGCTTCTCCGAGGATCTTGAGAACTGGCACTTGGCTCCTGACATTGTGGCGGCCGGGACTAATATAGAAGCCGGACTGACCCCACATCAACAGTCAACACTCTTTTGGTCTCTTTGACTCCAAATCCCGCTATGGGGATAAAGCAAGCTATATCTAGGCGAAAAAGGGTTCTTCTAACAAAAACTCTGGCCCCAAAGACCATACTACAGGCGGTATTTGGGCTGTTACACCCTAAACCCTAAACCCAAAAAACCATACTATATGCGGTATTTGGGCTGTTACACTGTTTGGAGCCCGAGGAGCAGGGTTTTGCAGTGAAGTTTTGTTTTGGGGTTTATGGTTTAGGGTTTACGGGCCTTAGGATCAGAGATCCCAATATCCCTTAAGTAAGGAATACAGACCTTGAATTATATGGGCCTTAACAGTATGGTTTAAGGTATATTCCGTTATATTCCTTAATTAAGGGATATTGGGATCTCTGGGTACTTATGACCTCACTTACTATGTAAGTCCCATGGCCGACCAAGTATAGATCCTCAAAGCCTAAAACCCTAAACCCTAAACTAAACCCTAAACCCTAAGCCCTAAACCCTACACTAAACCCTAAACCCTAAACCCTAAACCCTCAAGCAAAGGATAAATAGAAGTTGTATGTTGCGCGATCTGGCAAGCAGAGCCATGAGCAAGAGTTTGAAGGGTAAGGGCTTGAATGTCTAACCGCGAAGGCGGAGAACTTGAAGGGTAAGGGCTTGAATGTCTAACTTTTACAATAGAGCAGTTTAAGTAAATTGAGATAAGCAAATCAACCAACAACAGGGCGGGGCGGGCAGGGCAGGGCAGGGCAGGGCAGGNGCGCAGGGCAGCGCAGGGCAGCGCAGGGCAGCGCAGGGCAGGCAGGGCAGGGCAGGGCAGGGCAGGGCAGGAAAACCCGCCAAAACTCCGCACCCAAACCCTATACAACACCCTAAACCTTAAACTAAACCCTAAACCCTAAGGCTCCTGGACCTTCGTAGTGAGATCCCAAACCTTAGCACCCAAAGGCTCCTACCCTTCCCAGAAGGCCCATGACCCGTTTGGGAGCCTTAGGGTAAACCCTAAACCCTATATATACCCTAAACCCTATATAAACCCTAAACCCTTATAGATCCCTTTGAAGGAACCCTTATAGATCCCTTTGGGAGCCTTAGGGTAGACCCTAGAAACTACCAGGGCCTCAGGCCACCTTCTGAGGCTTCTGTCGATGTCCTTATATAGGTGGTTCTTAAGCAGGTAGGCTATCTGGGTTAAGGTAAACCCCTACTTAAACCCTAGGCCCTAAACCCTAAACCCTAACCTGACCCGGCACCCCCCAACTACCCTCTATTATACCCTAAATACCCACCATAAAGGACCATAAGGGCTCTATCAAAGTGTACTTGCGGGGTGCCGGACACCCGTAACCTTAAGGACGAAAAGACCCTTAAAAGAAATGGCCCTATACCCTTATACTATAAATCCCTATATGGTCTATGAACCTTAAGCCCCTTTGGGGTTCATTTCGTCTTTAAGGAAAGCCCACCGATCCCCAAACCCCGCATATACCCAGGCTCTCAGCGCCAGTATCAGCGCTTGCGCTGGCGCCGTGCGCTGGCAAGAGGCCTTGGGATTATGCACAGGGTGTTTGAGGTTCAGGGATTAAGGGTTTAGGCCTTGAGGGGTTTAGGTTTAGGGTTTAGGCCTTAGAAGCCTTGGCCGACAACATAGTAATCGTAGATAAGGCTGCTTTAGATGGGTGTGGCGCTGTATGGCTTAGCTATAACGGTATGCAAGTATTGCGGCATGATCACGGGTCGTATGTGCCCGGGGCAGTCGCGAGCCCCTGGAAGCACTTTAACATACTCGAATCCAGTTTTGCATGGGCTCCTATATTTTAGTATACTAAAAAGTTCCAGGGACCCTGAAACCCTAAAGCCCTTACAGAACCCTTGTGGGTAACCCCTGTAGGAACCCTGACAGGCACCCCTTTACTTCTCACAAGTATTTACTAAACATGGGCGCATGGATCCTTAAACTCTATAAACCTTAAAGCCCTTATTGCACCCTTCCGGAACCCTTATGGGTACCTTTAGAGGCAGCCCGTATGCAACCCTTAACCCTGAACCCCTAAACCCTAAACCCTAATCCCTAAACCTCTAAACCTCTAAACCTCTAAACCCTAAGCCCCCCAACCCCTAAACCCCCAAACCCCTAAACCCCTAAACCCTAAACCCTAAACCCTAAACCCCTAAACCCCTAAACCCTCTAAACTCCTAAACCCTCTAAACCCTAAGCCCTAAACCCTAAAGGGTACTTAGGAGCCTCGAGAAAAGGCTTTCCACCTCTTCGCCTCGTTGTCGACTCGCCAACTCAGGGCGCCGCTTGTTACGGGCTTATACCTTATGTAAACCTTAAAGCACACCCTAAGGCTAGGATATCTTTAAGGGTCCTTTAAAGGGATCTATAAGGGTTTAGGGTTTATATAGGGTTTAGGGTATACATAGGGTTTAAGGGTTTTGGGGTTTATACATACCCTAAGGCTCCGAAAGGGGTCATGGGCTTTCTGGGCGAGGGTTCGGGCTTTGGGGGCTAAGGTTTGGGATCTCACTACGAGGGTCCGGGGGCCTTAGGGTAGGGATCAAAATAGCCCAAAAGCCTTATATAATATGGTCTTTGGGCCCAAAAGCCTTGTTATATGAGTCCTTAGATCCCTAGGGATAGGCTTTACCTTAGCACCAAATACTCCGTTCTTTATCGAAGATTATCTCAAGATCTCAGTCATAAGGAACCCTAAACAGGTAAGTGATTTGGGATTCAGATAGGGCTTTGGGCTTGGTGTTTTTGGTGTTGAGGGGTTTAGGGTTTAGGGCTTCTACTGGAGACTTTGTAAAAGCTTCTGTCATATCCCTCTTCGTTATTTCGTGTTGCAGTGGGGGGGGGGATTGCTGGTTACCTACGGTTCAGGGTTTAGGGTCTACCGCAGTATGGGAACTATACAAAGATTGCCAGGCGAAAGCTACTTTTAATCCGATGTAAGCACAATCTCAAACCCTACAACCTAAACCCTGAAATGCTTTACCCTAAAGATTGTTTGAAGTCTTTTGTTGGCCCGAGGCTCTTCATGGATTTGGGATATGATGCTTTAAGCTTTCCATCGAGGAACTTATCTACCCTTACACAAAGAAAATGCTCGCAAATAAGCTATATACTTCTGATTCTGTTCCTGATAGGTGTGTTGGTCTCTGCGACTGAGGGTTTCAGGTTCTATAATCCCTAAACCCTAAACCCTAAACCCCTAAACCCTAAACCCCTAAACCCTAAACCCTAAACCCAATCTAAACCCCGGCTTTAGGTGGGGGTTGTGCCTGGTATTCCTTGCCTTTCGGGTATTGTCCCTGCGGGTGACCCGAAATCAAAAACCCAAAGCGTCCTAGGTACCGCTATGGGAGATACTTTCCCAAATCAGAATCGTGATTCCAATCTAGGCACCCTACATTCTACTGTATAGGTGATTCGGACACTTTGGCAAACCCTCGCCCGAATTAAAGACTTTGGAGTCTGGAATAATAAGCTTCGACCGGCCCTAGGCCTGTGTAGTGCCACCTCTGAAAGGCTTCATTCGGAGAAGATCCCACTCTGAACCCTAAACCTATGTATAAGCCCTCAACCCTAAACCAAAGCAAGCCCTACACCTGAACTTCGGCAAGGAATGCTTTCGCCATCGGCGCTGTTGCAACGACCTGCGAGAAGAGCTCGCGCTGGCAGGCAGTCCTCATCCGGATTCTGCCCTGTGAAAGTAGGTTGCAGAAAGTAGTAGGGTTGCTATAGTAGAAATTACCTTTACGGTTTGTGGAAGTATCCTCCATATGGGAGTTTCCGAAAATAGGGGACCCTAATAGAGTACCCTAAATAGTAGCATCCTTATAAGGACCCAAAAATAAGGTACCCTAATTTTCTGAAGCTCCCATATAGGTATGTAGGACCCTTAGGGTTTGGGTGACAGGTAGGATTCAGAGGGCCTTCTTGGATTTTGTCTTGCAGTTCCAATATCCCTTAATTAGGGAATATACCTCAAATTATAGGGGCCTTAATATTATGGTTTAAGGTCTATTCCGTATTGGGATCTCTGGGCTTAGTGTTTTGGCAGCGGACCCCGCGCGCAGTTTCGCGCGTAGCCACCCAAGCCCTAAACTCTGAGACAAACGCTCGATACCTTCATCAAGCAACCCTAAGCCTCCATGTGCCATATAATTTGTACTTATGCTTTGGTTTTGTAGGCCCTAATTCCATACGGATACTGTTCTATGGGTCATGGATCCCTCCGTGGGTACTTAGGACCCTTAGGGTAACGAACCCCTATATAGGAACCCTTAAATGATCCCTTATTCAATCCCTTGAAGGAGCCCTTGAAAGACCCTCAGTAGTCAAGAGCCCTGGCAGGAAGCGGTGCTGTTGCTGGAAAGCGTTGGCGATCGGCAGGTTTCGCCGGATATCGTGGTCTTCAGCGCCTGGCCCTATCCACTTGGAGGGTCCGGGGACTTCGTATCTAGTTATTCTATAGAGTTATTACCCTAAGGGTCCAAGTACCTAATAATCATATACTCTCCTAAATATTGGGCTACATAACTACTATCCTAAACCTAAGTACCTTATTATTGGGTCTTTTGGACCCTTAAGGTTCTAGGACCACGATCCGAATTAGGATTCCACTTAGGTTAGTTATAACTCTGATTATTACCCACCGACTAAGTCCTCCTGCCCTTCAAGTAAGGTCTATGTGCGTTGTTTGGGCTTCTTACCTGAAGGACCAAATCATAGGTATATTATGAACCTTATACCCTTCTTGGGAGGTATATTATGAACTTTATACCCTTTTTGGGAGGTATATTATGAACCTTATACCATTTTTGGGAGGTATATTATGAACCTTATACCCTTTTTGGGGCTGATTGCGGCTTTAAGGGATGCCTGTTGTAGTGATTTTAGTGTTGTCCTGTTCGACTTGCATGCAATACTACGAGTGCCGCACATAGGGTTTGGGTTTTGAGGAGCCAGTGACCCCGTGTGGGATTTAGAGTCTTAGGGTGTTGTGAAGCACCCACTCCGTTTAGGGCTTTGGGTGTGCATCCCATTGGCGATGAGTTCCTGCTTCTGATTCTGGGGTTGTAATGATGCTGGGTATCATGAAGCCCTATGCCTTACACCCTGAATGCCCTAAACCCTACACAAAAATCAAAATCATGACGACCGTATGCCTTAGACCCTGAATGTCCTGAACCCTAAGCAAATATCATGACGACCACGACCACGGGAAAACTTTACCACCCGAGTCCCCGCAGGGGGATGCCAGTTTCAGAGGAGAGTCTGCTTAGACTTGATGGTTACCTTTAACCACCAAAACCTACATGTTCGTGATCCTTCCTATGATTTCTGTATGCAAACGACGACCACTTTGGCTACTACAACGACGGCGACGGCGTACTGTCACCACACGCACTAAACCCTGGACCCTCAACCTTAAACCCCAAGCCCAGGCCCTAACTAAACCTTACCTATAGTCTCCATTGTAGTTCCTTTTTTGGTTAACCAATTTTCTGGATAGGATCCTATAATTTAACCAACAAGAGGAACTACAATGGGGATTAAAGGTTAACCTTAATTCCCAAACCCTAAACCCTAAACCGTCTGAACCCCGAAGCCGCATACCACACGCCCAAGACCACGCCGGCTCTGAGGTGCAGTCCTCAGTGCCTGTGCAAAGAGTGCCGAGCCTCGGTAATGACTTTTGTAATGACCTTGGGCCTTTACTAGGGTTCTATAAGGGTTCCTTTAAAGGGTACTATAAGGGTATTGGGGGGGTTGATGTAGGAACCTGATTAAGAAACCTTGGGCCTTTATTAGGGTTCCTTGTATGAGGCCTACTATTTTGGGGTTATAGGCCCACGGTTTCTTAGTCAGGTTCCTGCATTATGCGGTTTTAGGTTCAGGGCTTGTAGGGCTTAGGTCAGGTTTAGTATAGGGTCTATGGGATTTCGGTCGTGGGGCTTAAGGTCTGGGGTCTGGGGTTTAAGAGTGAGGTTTACTGGATTCTTGTTAAGAAGTTAGTTTAAGTTACCACACTAGGGATCTATAGTAAATAACATGGTGTGTCTATTATGGTAACTTAAATGAAGTTCCTTAGCAACAACCCAGTTTCGGGTTTAGGGGTTACAGGCAGTGCACGGGGTCTATAGGGTAAGCGGGTTTATTGGGATTTGTTATGAGGGTGAGAGTGGATATATATATATATATATATATTTTATTTATTTACTTATTTGTTTATTTATTTATATATATATATGCATGAGTAGACTTTGAGGGCATTCGAGTTTCGGCTATTCCTTACGGTTTAGGGCTAGAGGCTTTGAGCAGGGCTTTATCGGTTTCGGGATTCTTAGCAGTCTAAAAGGCACAAGCGGGGGCTGGGTTTAGGAGTTACGGAAGTTGTATGATACCGCAGAGCCCCGTTCTTTTTGTTCAGCTTGTGTTAACCCCTCTTGGCATTTGTTGTAGGAACCTTTGAGCCCTTCACCAAGAGACTCAAAACCCCTTAAGTAAGGAATTGAATATACTTTAAATCATGTCAGGATCCCTAATATGATTTAAGGTATATTCCCTGAATTAAGGGGTTTTGGAGGCTCTGGGCAGCGGACATGAACCTGCTAGAAATGAAGCTGCTGAGAGGAAATTGGCTTCAAACATCACAAGTCTTGTGTTTAAGGTTTGGCATTTAGGGTGCCATAGGGTTCATTCCCATGCGGCCACAACTCAAGAACTCAACAGCCCTTGAAACCCTAAACCCTTAGCCCTAAAACCCTATAAACCCTAAACCCTACGCCCTAAACCCCAAACTCAAACCCTAAAAGCCCCTTTGCAAGGAGTGGCAGCGGGCATTGCAGGTGCTGGACGTCATCCGGCTGAGAAGACCTTTGGCGTACGCAGAGGCTCCAAAACCCCTTCATTAAGGAATGTACCTTACCCATAGGCCCCAAAGTAGTTCCTTTTGGGGGTTCATATTTAGAATTCTATAAGGTATTCCCAAAAACTGCCCAAAAAGGAACTACTTTGGGGCCTATGGGTAAATCATATTGGGATCCCTAATATGAATTAAGGTACACTCCTTAATTAAAGGGTTCTGGAGGCTCTTGGTATCCTGGCTCCGGTTGTTGCGACTTGCGCGACTAAAGCCCAGGGGCTCCATTCATAGTACCACTATGGAATTAGGCCCCCCAAAAGACCATCATATCAGGGTTAGGGACCTATTTCCATATTGATACTATATATGGAGCCTCTAGGGAGAGGATCTTATCACAGCTTTGTGTTGAGAGAGATTGATATGTCCGCTATCGCAACATAAGGGGATGAACACCAGCTTCGGGGTTAACGATTGAGAATGTACCACTAGATTCACTAGATACCTATATGGCCATATATGGATAGGTATCCGGACCCCCGGTAGTACCTTATCCACGGGGTGTCCTTATTCTTGCTTACCCAGAGGCCCCAGAAAGACTACCATTATGCAAGAAGGTCTCCAGAGACCATTCTTATTCTGGTTTTGAGAACTAGTTCCATGGTAGTAGCATATGTGGAGCTTTTGGGTTAATCGTATTAGATGTGCTGCTTTGCCGAGGACTCGTGCCACAGGATGTGACTTATGGCGCAGCGATCAGCGCCTTGGACATGTCTAAACATGCAATTGCCAAGTTACTCATTCTCGAACTTGTATATCTATATATATATATATAGTTACGCACACCAAACCCTAAACCCTAAACCCCTAAACCCTAAAACGCATAAATGCATGAAGAGGTAAATATACATACATATATACCTGCACATTTTTCCTAGTGACAACCACGGATTCCTCTGACTAGTACCGACTTATGCTTACAACCACGGTAAGACTAAGCTTAAGCTTCCGTTTACCCAGATGGCATATACATTGGCTCCAAAGTACTTATCTAGGGACTACTTTCAGGCCGAAGTATATACTATTCGGGTACATGGACCCTTAGGCTAAGCTTACGTACCTTGCCCAGCCGACAGACCAGAGAACAGAAAGCGGAAGCTCTGAAGCTTGGAAAATCCTCGTCACCATGCCGGTTGACATTGGGTTTAGGGTTTAGGGTTTGACATATAGACGTTTGCATATTTCCCTCGAGGCTCCATATATACTGCCATTATGGAGTCAGGTCCCACGAGACTATTCTCATTATGGTTTCGGTCACCCAAGTCAACAATGGTACTATATGTGGTGTGCACTTGTGCACTAAATGACATGAACGAGCGTCAACACCACAGCACTTGGCTTCACACAGAGTAGTGAAGCTTTCGTCCTTTGTTCGCACCCACCCACACCGCCCTTTTATGCAGGAGATGGTGGGGTGCCGACTGAACGCTGTGCTATTTAAATTGCACAGGACAGGTTCAGTCAGACGCCGCCTGCCAACATCGAAGCCATTCCAAGAGACTGGGAAAAGGCGTTGCAAGTGTTTGCTCAGTCCTCGCGTTTTGTGCTGCATGGTGTGTCAGCGAGATGTCATGTGGAGCCTCTGGATTCTATCCCCTTATCTCATACCATCATCCGCATGACTGAAAAACCTGATGTAATAATTAACAATAATTAGTGGGCTCAGGGCCTCAGATGTGAAGATCTCAGGTGCATGTGAGAAGGGTGGTCAATGGCAACGAGCGCTGGCAGTGCTCCAGGAGCTTGCTCGACGGTTGGAGCTTTACCGGTTTAGAGTTTACGGTTGAGGGTTAGGGTTTAGGACCTGGATTTGCGGGTTTAGGCCTGTTTTAGCCCTACAAACACCTGGCAAAGCACACCCTGAAGCCTAGCTGCCAAACCCAAAACCCTACATACCCTAAACCCCTCTCCCCAAAGCCTAGCTGCTACACCCAAAGCCCTACATACCCTAAACCCTACATACACCTGTAAAGGCCCCTGCGGTTTTCAAAAGTCAAACTCCCAAGACGGGGCCTCCTGCCTCACACAATCGCTCCAATGCTAAATATAAGGGGCTTAGCTCAGAGATCCCAATATCCCTTAATTAAGGAATATATCAAGGAATATACCTCAAATTATAGGGGCCTTAATATTATGGTTTAAGGTATATTCCTTAATTAAGGGGTATTGGGTTCTCTGCGAGCAGAGGGGCTTCGGGGCTTCGGGGTTCTGTACGGGCCCAAGCCTGGAGGGGTTCAGGGTGTAGGGTTTAGGATTATTAGAAAGTGTACGATTGTTTGGGGCTCTGCGTCAGGGTCCACCATTTTCTCAAACAAACTCCCCTACCTACTGCATAGTAGTTACCATGCTGAACAGCCGATATGCCTTTCAGAGTCTTAAGAACTAGAATGATAAGGTCACCCCCTAACGTCTAAAGGTCAACGACAAAAGCTCAAAACAGCTACGGTCGATACCTGTTCTGAAGCCACTTTTTGTTGCTGACCATGGTTTCTTCTATACTTTATGGACCAAACTCAAGCGGCCTTGAAAAAATCTGTCTTAAACCCTAAAAGCCCTACCAGCCCTTAAACCCTAAGCCCTAGACCTGAATCTTTAGGGATTTGAGAGGAGTAAAAGCTCTAAACCCTTAACCGGTCCTTTTCGGGTTACCAGGAACCGAATCGGGGGTCTTGTTGTTGCCCCTAAAGGTCCATGTGCCCAAATAGGGTTCCTTTAATGGCCCCTTTAGAGTTCTACACGGGTTTAGTGTATAAGGGTCCATGTACCCAAATAGTCCACTTTGGCCGTAAAGTAGTCCCTACACATACGTACATTGGGGCAAAAGTCGGCAAAAGTATATACTATTTGGGCACATGGACCCCTAGGGTCAGGAAATCGTCAGGCCACGTTCCTCCTAGGCAGTACTGGACACAACTGTTTGTACTCTGGGAGAATATGGTTCCAAAACAGGGTATCGCTTCCTTACTGTTGCAGGGCTCTTCTTTGGTAAAAGGTCTTGCTCCTTACACTATCTCACGTTTTACGCCTCGAGCCGCTGGGCAAAAGGAGCAGCAAGAAGGAGGTGTTTAGGGTTTAGGGTTTAGGCTCCTTCTGGGGCCGTCACTGGGGAGCAGCGTGGCCCAGGACCCGTGGGTGACATCCTGCCTTTGCCAAAAGAGTAAGAGTGGGAGGTCGATTTCAACCCTCACGTGCGCGGGTGTTGCAGCGCATGTACAACCAGTGGCAGGATGAGGTCAGAGAGATGGAACGAGAGCAAGCGACTTCAACGCGGGCTGCGCTGTTGAACCAGACCACCAGCAACAATCTGCTTCTGGAGGAGAAGCAGAAGGGGGGCACAAGGCCGTACAACTGCCGACTGCCGACCCTGAATTGGGATTTTCTTCTCAAGATCCCCAAACCCTAAACCCTTTCCTGGGAGATTCGCAAGGAAAACCCTTACTGTAAGCCCTAAATCCATTCCTAGAGGCTCCATATATAGTACCATTTTGGAATTAGGTCCCTAAAACCCTGCTAAGGATGGTCTTTTGGGGCCTAATTCCATAACGGTACCATATATGGAGCCTCTGGGATTTCGATGATTTTCGAAAGACAAACCTTCACACATTCGGCCCCTGAGGATATGCTTGGCAGCGACTGGCACCCGAGCCTGCCTCTTGGGTCATATAGAAGCCCGGCCAGAGATCCCAATACACCAGAAAAGAAGGAATATACCAAAAACCACCCTATGAAACCCTATTCTAATTATTTAGGCCCCTATACATAGTGCCCTTTTTGCTACCCTAACAGAATCATAGAACCCTTCAAGATTAGGGCCCCTAGAATTTGAGGTCTATTCCCTAGTTGAAGGTAGAAACCCGAGTATCCACCGACACTCCTAAGGAGTCCCAAGGCAAGTATAGTAGAACCAGGGGATCCACAGGGTTCCTTTAAAGGGACCTCTGGGGGATCTATAGGGTTCCTTTAAAGGGACCTCTAGGGGATCGAGAAGGTTTCTTTAAAGGGACCTCTAGGGGATCTTTAGGGTTTCTTCAAAGGGACCTCTAGGGGATCTATAGGGTTCCTTTACAGGGATCTCTAGCGCAAAAGCAGCCAAAGATGTTGGTTCTAGTCGAATGTGGTCCAAAATCTGTTCTACAGGCCCCAAGTGTACTATAGACCCCGTATAATATGGTGATTCGCATAGACCGCTTTATTCAATGGAGCCCTGTGCCCATTCGGACTATCATGGGCACCCATACATGCTTCGCGATGTGGGACCAAAATAGTAGGATTCAAAAAGGGAACCCTAATAAAGGCTCAAGGTTTCTTAGTCTGGTTCCTACATTAGGGCTTAGGGTTTAGATGGTACTGGGGTTAAGGCTTGAGCGTTCAGGCTTGAGGGTATACGGTTTAGGGTTTAGGGAATACCAGAGCCCTGAATAACCTACCTTTTGAGGGCTACTTTATTGAGGGTTGTTTTTTATAACCTGGAAACGGCAGGTTTCTCGAAGTCCAGGCAAACCACTCAGGCAAGCCCTGAGTCATAACAAACTATTTTGGCAACATGTTACGATAAACACCTGAAGTCAGGGTTCAAATGTTTATCTCGGTATATACATCTTTGCGAATATTCTTACGCCACAATTCGGGGCTGAAAATGTTTGTATCGATAGTTACATGTATAAGTACTTGCTATACTATGTACCTAGATCTCTATCTCTCTCTCGCTCTCTCTCTCTCTCTTTAGTTATATATATATATACATACACACAGAACACACACGCACACGATCTATATATAGATAGAGAATAGATATATACACAGAACATATGTATACTTGCTTCAAGTTGTGCGGGGTCCAGTCTCATGAGGATCTCCTGCAGTGCGGCTATCTCCGCCTGCGAGACGCTCGGCTTGGAACTTGTGCTTTGGGATCAAGGGCTTGGGGTTTAGGGTTGGGTTTATAGTCAACCCCAGAAAGTTGGAACATGGCTTTAGGAGGATTGGTGCTAGGATCCCTTATACTTTACCTTAAGGGCATGAGGATAATACTGTTCCAACTTTCTGGCTTCTACTTTAGGGTTTTGGGTTTATCCCTTATACTATAAATCCCTCTATGGTCTATGAACCTTAAACCCTTTTAGGGTTCATTTCGTCTTTGAGGGTTCAGGGTTTTGGGCTTATCAGGCTTCGGGGTGGACGATTTGCGTTATTCGTGTTTCTGTTGGTTTGCAAGGGGCTGCAGAGGCTTGGGATGGTGGCTTGTGCTTTTTGCCTTCGGGACGGAGTCAGAGTCAGCGGATTAGGATTTATGTTTAGAGGCGCTTGTCGGCGCGAACTGTTCTGACTGCAAGGTGTGTGACATCGTTGAACCTTCGTACCAGAGTCTGATAGACGGTCTAGCCATCTATCTATCTATCTATAGCAGAGGCTAGCATCCAAACCCTATCTAAGCCACACAGTCTCATTAACCCCCCAACTACCTCTAACATAATTACCCCAGATACCAACTATTAAGGACCTTAAAGGGCTTGATTCAAGGGCCATTCAGGGGGCCTTACGCACTACTCCGAAACTCTCCAAGGAAGGTGGGTCGCTGGGAGAAGGCGCTGGCGCTGCTCCTGGGAATGGAGCTGAGCCACTCGGACGCGGATCTCGAAGCACAAAGCCCCATACTAGAATAAGGTACCTTGGGTTTAGGGTTTGCCACTTGGGGTTTAGAGCACAAAGCCCCATGTCGACCTCAACATGCTACTTGGAGGGTCGGGAACTTAGTAGGTAATAAGTAGAGTCATAAGTACCCTAAGTGGGATCCTACTTGGGGTTATGGTATTTATACCTCTATAAAAATGGCCACTTACTAAGTCCCCCGATCCTCCGAGTAGAATAGGGTGCCTGCAAAGGGTTCTTAAACAGGGTCTGCGGGGTTACCTATAAGGAGGATGATAGCTGGTCTTTGGAGTACTATACTTTAATACTTTTTTCTTAAAGGAACCATTATGAAATACAAGTTTATACTTTTTTCTCCCTGGCTTCTTCAAAGCCTAGATAGGGGGGGGGGCTGTGGTACAGTGGCCTGAACAGTACAAAGTGTTGTATGGAGCACTAAGGAATAAATAGTATTGGCAGGTAATTCTCCCAAAGGGTACTAAGTATCTATATAGATGGTTGTCAAAATTGTTGGTCCCTTTTTGGGTCCTGAATAAAATGCGGCACCTATTATTTAGGGTACCCAAAAAGGGACCATAATTTTGACAACCACCCATATAGTAGAAAGCATGGCTTCTATGGTCGGTACTTGGGAAAGTCTCCCCCCACTGTAGGTACTTAGGACCTTTTGGGTACTTAGGCTTCGATATCAGGGTCTTCGGGTCCTGCATGCAGCCCAACAGCCTACGGTTTTAGGTATCAAGGGCTCCATCCAAAGCCTTCCAATATTAATAGAGAATTTTGGCTTAATCATATTTAGGAATCCTACTACAGCTTAACGTATAACAGAACGTCTGGGATCACATGAGGACTGTTGTCCCAGGTGGCGTGCAGGCTGATGTCATTGCCTACAATGCCGCCATCAGCAGCTGCGACACTTCGTACCTGAATTAGTGAAGTGTATGTTTTTGTTGGCTGGTGCATCCGCTCTTGAGGCAGAAGACCCCAAACTCCACGAATTCCTATAATTAGGCCCTCAATGCCATTAGCCTTAAACTGCAAAGTCCTAAACCCTTAGCTTTGAGCCGCAACGTCTTGTCTCCCGCACGGATTCTATGTAGGCTTATCAAACGGCAGCCGAGGAAAAAGCCGCCGTTTGGGAGTTTGCTTTGGTGCTGCTGCTCGGCTGGGTTCTTGCAGTTTAGGGTTTGGTGCCTTGCGTTTAGGGTTTGGTTTCCTTAAGGACGAAAAACCCTTAAAAGAAATGGCCCTATACCCTTATACTATAAATCCCTATGTCTATGAACCTTAAGCCCTTTTAGGGTTCATTTCGTCTTTAAGGTTAGGGGGCCGTACCTGGATCCAGCGGCCTGTGGGCTTTGAAGCGCTGAGCCATGCAAAATGGATTTCAGGTGTAGTGTTCAGGGTGGGATGGCGTCTGGGTGTCCTTTAGCAAAGTCGTTGAATTTCCTGGAAATATAAATCCGAGGATGTTTTGGAACACAGCGGGTAAAAACGGCTCATGGTTTTCCATGCTGTTCTGCTGTAGGGTCATTTGACGATTTACTCTATAGTGAACCCCAGAAAGTTGGAACATGGATTTAGGATGATTCATGCTGGGATTCCCTATACTTTACTTTAAGAGCATGAGGCTAATGATGTTCCAACTTTCTGGCTTCTACTGTAGGGCCCTAGGGTGCTCGGAATCACATGGGAGATTTAAATTCTCGCACCCAACACAAACCACAAAAGCCAGGCCCCGGACCCCAAATATGACCACGGAGCAAGGCCCCTACACCAGATTACACCTGGGGTTAGCTTGGGGACATCAGCGCATGGAAGATATGCGTTCTGCTGCAGGACTTGCAGCCGCTCATATTGACCTACAATCAACTTTCAACATGCTCTGTGGCAGCGGACATGTCTACATGCCTGCATGATCGATGCCGTTGTTGTAGCCGTGCGACACCTACGTTTTCTCAAGCTTAAACCTGGACAGTCGGTATAGACCATAAGCCCTACAAGCCAGTAACCCTACACTCTGTACTCTATAAGCCTGAAGCCTTCGGTCTATCTAGAGTTGGTTTAGGGTTTAGAGTTTAGGATCCCTTAAACACTAACAGCCCTAAACATCTTATACCCTATAGACCCTGAACCCTACAAACCTTAAACCCTAGCTACCCTAAGCCAAAATAAACCAACAACGCTAAGCTTCCGTAAACCTCCGTTCCTCAACATCAGGGCTGCAGAACTCCGTATCTTTAACATCAAGAACCTTGTACACGTTTGCTTCAACCCACAGTTTAAGGTTTAATGTAGGAACCTGATTAAGAAACCCTGGCCCTATAACCCCCAATATATTAGGATTCATATAAGGAACCCCAATAAAGACCCAAGGTTTCTTAGTCAGGTTCCTACATTATAGGCCAGCTGCAGCCCCAAAGCCCCTCAACACAGAGGGCTGAACCAGCAAAGCCTCAAGGGAACCTAAACCTTAAACCCTAAACCCTAAACCCCGATCCCTTCGAGGAGCCCGATGATAGGCTATTGGATCCCCATGCACAGCCGAAAACCGTATATTTGAAAGCCTTTACCTCAAGTGCACCCTTGAAAAACCCCAAGGGTCCAAAGGACCCAATAATTAGATACTCGGTTTTAGGATAGTAGTTATGTAGATTAGGATTTTGAAGAGTGTATGATTGTTAGGTACTTGGACCCTTGGGGAAAGGGTCCGACTGCTTGGTGCTACTATGTCTCAGGGTTCCATGTCATAAGTATAGAGGTTTAAACCATTGGTAACCCGTAAGGACGAAAAGACCCTTAAAAGAAATGGCCCTATACCCGCTTATACTATAAATCCCTATATGGTCTATGAACCTTCAGCCCTGTTCGGGTTCATCTCGTCTTTAAGGATCGACCTGGGCCACCGACTCTAAAGCTTATGGTAACCCTTACCCTAACCGTACAGTGGAGCAGAAACTCATAGAAACTCTCATTGCTCGTCGTTTCCACGCAAGCTCTGCTTGTTAAAGACGACATGAAGCCCTAAACCCTAAACCCTAAGCCTCACAAAGGTTCCAGTTGTGGTTCATGTACCGGATAGGGATTCAAGCTAAAAGGGTATAGGGTATAGGGTTTAGGGGTTAGGGGTTTAGGGGTTTAGGGGTTTAGGGTTTAGGGGTTTAGGGGTTTAGGGTTTAGGGTTTAGGGGTTTAGGGTTTAGGGGTTTAGGGGTTTGGGGTTTAGGGTTTAGGGGTTTAGAGGTTTAGGGTTTAGGGTTTAGGGGTTTCGGGTCATTTAGTCCTCAAAGATCCGGGCGATAGAAGTCGCGGTATCTATGGTGGGAATTGCTACTTTGTTTTGGGAAGTATCCAAACCCGAAACCCTAAACCCTAAGCCACATATGCAGGTACTTAGGACCCTTTGGGAGTATGGGGGGGCTGGAAGTCGGCAGCAAGGGCCGGAGGCTGGCAAGTCGTATCCTAAACCCTAAACCCAAAGGCCCTTGCACTAGCCCTTACTGAACCTTACTCTATAGGACCTACATCCTAAACTCTAAACCCTGAAAGCCTAATTATTAAGGCCCTTGTATGTTCCCTGCTCAGCCCTCGATATCAGAGGCTTCCCTGGCTTCGAGCTCGCGACCTGCAGCCAGACGCGCCTTTCGGTTTCAAGGATAGAGGGTTCAGGGCGTAGGTTTTAGGGTTTAGGATTTTAGGTTAGGGTTTCAGGGTTCAGGGTTTAGTGGGGTCTGGGTTTTCAGCAAGCTTACAAGGACTGAGCAGTGTTTCACGACAACTTTGGAGGTTTCGAAAGGGTTCTGGATTCGAGGTCCTACATGCTATGCTCAAACGGTCTTCGGTGCACAACTGAGAGCACCCATTAGGGTTTAGGGTTTGAGGTTCAAGTTTGACTGGTCCGTAAGAGTACTAGCTACGCAGAGTCTGGCATCTGCACGTCCCCTGAGCCCTGATAATACAACAGAAAGCCTAATGCAAGGAGACCTGGTCACGGCTGCGTCCGCCCACTACCCCTTAATTACGAATCGACAAGTTTTGGCATGTTTTCTGGTATGGTTTCGTTTTTAGGAATCTCCTGTGCCAATTGAGGTGAGTGGAGGGAATCCTCTGTCGTGAGAGTACTGAACAAACATATTTCACACATACATATATATATATATATATATATATGCGGACGCAATGTTTCCGATTCAGTCATTAGGCGGGTTCACAAACAGGTTGGACCCCTATCAACACCCGTCCACAAGGAAACTAATGTAGAGACCTAAATATTTAAATATTTACCAATACCATTTCGGGATTCCTAACTATAAGTTTAGTATAACGGGCCCCAAAATCCTATTCTATTCATTTGTGCCCCTTTATTCGCCCTCTGATTAATAACCCCCCCCCCTTTGTTTACGGTCTTTGATCTTTCACGTGACATTAGACGTGGGGAGGGTATTTTCCTATTGCGGGGCTACATGAATCCAGCCAACCCTTCTAAACTTGTACAGCTTTCTGAAAATCCGTAGGTAGAAGATGAGGCTCGACATCAATCTCATATCCTAGAAATGTCCATGTGCCGATATTGATGTATATACTTCGACCCCAAAGTACTTTATAAATAGGAACCCCTTTAAGGCCTAAGTCTGTAGTCTATGGGTGCATGGGACCCTTTCGGATAAGGACGCCCCACCTGAGGATCTCTTTCAACGCAGCCATCAGTGCCTGCGAGAAGCGGCGTGAATGGCTGTGGGCACTGGCCCCTCGGTTTGGCTTGCAATTCCGGAGGGTCTTGAGTCCCAGAGACTCCAATATCCCTTAATTAAGGAATATTCCTTACGTCATATTAGGGATCCTATTATACTTTAAGGCATATTCCCTAATTCAGGGATATTGGAGTTTCTGGGGTCCCCATAATAATTCCTACAACAGTTTGCTTTCCATTACATAGGTGCTTGGGCTAGGACGCTGTCACCGAACTATAGGGTCGTAAACGCTGAAATATTCTGGCCTTCGAAGAATTGCTAGGCAATATTCCTCAAAGCTCCATAACAAAGGATCTAGTATTCGTAGGATCGGGACTAGCGGCTGTATGATCTGGACTGTATGCTTTGCCCTAAGGGTCCAAGTGCCTAGCAACCATCCGTACATTGTCCCAAATGCGAACCTACACTACTACAATCCTGAAGCCGAGCACCCAATTATTACTTGCAGGTTCTTTGTTTGGACCCTTGCTGTAGCCGCAAAACCCCTACCTCTTTTGGGGTTCCTTATTCTGGCTTCTTTATATATTTCCTTGAAAAAAGGCCGTTTAGGGGGGACACTGGTTGGGATTAGAGTTTACCTGGGCCATGAATAACCTTCATTTTTGAGGACTTACGTAAAGAAATCACAATAAGGAGCCCTAAAAACAGGTAGGTTCTTTGGGGTCCAGGTAGGGTTTAGTCGGCGGTTTGCGGTCCTGGGGAGGGTCTCTCTCGTAAGATCCCCACCTTACGCGTGACGGGCCTGGCTCTGAGTGGGTTTCGGATTTTAATGCCTTATACCTAGAGTAACGAAGGTAATTATCTGAATTCAACAAAGTTCACAAATTGTCTAGGGTCAGTTCCTTCTCAGTGTGCATGACTTGCTTAAACCATTCGTGGGTTTTGATTCGGGCCCGAGATACGACAGACTGTAATCCAATCGACGGTTGGTTTGGAATCCGCATCTGAGGTGTATAAACCCTAAACTTCCCTCAACCCTAAACCCTAAACTCTAAAACCCTAAACCGGCCCCAAGGTGGGCAGTGGTTACGGCTTTCAGGGGTTAGGGTCCAGACAGTCTGTAGGTTTGGGCTCCTGAGGAATACCTATAGTCTCCATTGTAGTTCCTTTTTTTGGTTAACCAGTTTTTGGCTAGGATCCTATAATAGAGATTCTGGTTAACCAAACAAAGGAACCTCCAATGGAGACTGTAGGTAGTTCCCCTGAGCAGCCGACCGGGTATGCTGCACTAGGTGGCGATTTGGGGCAAATTTATAATTGCCCGTATTGTTTAATACTGCTGATGGACAAAATCCTGCATTACCCATTATAAGGAATATACCATCATTCCCATAGTTTAGGGTCAGTAAGGTCACGCAGGATTTTGTCCATCAACAGTATAAAGCCCTCATTATAAAAAAAATGGAGGCCGTTGAAATCGACACCCAGTGCAGGAGCTGATTCACGAAGCCGAAGATCAACACGTCCGGCTCGGTTCTCTGGCTGAAGCTGCAGGGCACGTTTTGGTGTTTCCTTTTTCGGTTGTGGTGTCATTCATAGGGATATCCGACAAAAGTGTTTCCGTGTACGCCGCAAAGGGAGTCCATATAAGGCTTACGGAACTTGACAGGGAAATACATACAAGGCTCAGGCATGAGAGCTTAACATAGAATAGAAGAGACGCTTGTGTTTGCTCAAAAGAGCCCTCATGAAGGAATTTGCAGCTGGAGGAACTAGAATGGATTTTGGGAACCCTCCATCTAGACGCTGTTAGACCCTTTATGGCTACCACTAGGAACCATTTACCCATATACCCATGTTTCATGGTAACAAGCAGCTTCTGGTAAGCATGACTTTAAATCCTAAACCTAAACCCTCTCAGGTGCGGTGTCCTTCAATGCCGCCATCAGCGCTTGCGACTCTGCGACGGCGGGGTTCTGCCTAGGGCCCATTTGCGTTTTGTCAGGGTCTACGGTGACGGGTTGGTTAGTTGTCCGGTTTTGGACTTACCTCACGCTCATATACTCTCCAAAATGCTGACCTACAAAGCTGCTATCCTAAAACCGAATACCTATTTATTGGGTCCTTCTGACCCTTAGGGTTTAGGTTGTTGCTGGAATTCCTGTTCTCCGCTTGGTTTCATGAGGGGCTCCCTACTGTCGAGCCTAAACCTTAAACCCTTAACCAACGGGCTCCCTAGGGTTTAGGGTTTAGGGGTATAGGGTTTAGCTGGACCCCAAAGAACCTACCTTATTAGGGCTTCTTATTATGATTTCTGTATATAAGTCCTCAAAAAGGTAGGTTCTTCAGGGTTAAGGTAGGGTATTAGGGTGTAGGGTTTACTCCCTGGTGTTTAGTAGGGAATGGGGAATGGATATTGGGGACGATTTTTGGGGACTACTATAGGCATCCTTCTCTTATTCCTTACTAAGAGCCAGACAGATTTAGGTTTACCTTAAAGACGAAATGAACCCTAAAAGGGTTTAAGGGTCATAGACCATATAGGGAATTATAGTATAAGGGTATAGGGCCATTTCTTTTAAGGGTCTTTTCGTCCTTAAGGTAGGGCTTTCGGGTTGCCTTGGGTTTCTGTTCTACTGCGTGGTCTTTGAGCGCGCGGTTTACCCTCAGGGTCTTGGTGTCTCCTTGGGAGGATCCGGAATCTCTTAAGGAGAGCCCGAGAAGTTTCAGAAGTCCCGGTTTAGGGTTTTGGGTTTAAGGTTTGGGGTTTTGAGTTTTCGGTTTTGGGTTTAGGGTTTTGGGTTTAGGGTTTAGGGTTTGGAGTTTAGGGTTTAGGGTGTATCAGGACCCTTCGCTAGGGTCACGGTCAACTCAACCCCAACCCTAAACGCTCAATTCTTAAACTCCAAACCTCAAGCCCGCATGCCTAAATTTACATGCCTCGATGCACGACCATGTCATCCAGGACGACGTGGTTCGAGAGCTGGAAGAAGAGCATCTGCCCGTGCCTGACGAATTCCTTAGGGCTCATTAGTATAGCGGTCGTCCACGGCTTCGTGGCTTGCATCCGCAGGCATGTGCAAACTGGTGAATTCCGATTTTTTCGTGCAGCTCCTTCAGACTGCCCAGAGCCTCCAAAACCCCTTAATCAAGGAATACACCTTAAATCATAGTAGGGATCCTAATATGATTCAAGAATATTCCCTAATTAAGGGGTTCTGGAGGCTCTTGGTGTAGGCTTGCTGCAGCTTGGACCCTGGAAAATCTGCGCACTCTTCCTTGCAAGGCGACACGCAGCGGAGCTACGTGCACTCCAGGTCAGCAGGAAAGACGATGAGAAGCTCACACAACTATCGCCAGCAGCTATCGTCACCAGCCTGTGTTTGCCCCACACGGCCGCTTCAATGTATTGGCGCTTGGAAGACCTCGCTTATCGCCTGAAGCCTGCTTGGAGGTCGGAGGACATAGTAAGTAGGTAATAAGTAGAGTTATAAGTACCATAAGTGGGATGGCACGTATAGCTTATAACCCTATTATAATCCCATAAAGTAGCTACTTACTAAGTCCCCCGACCCTCCAAGTGATCCCTGACTCTGGGTTGAATCTTGCATATACCCCCTTCCAAACATGTTCCAACCACTATAACGCCCGTTACCAAAGCTTTATAGTAGCTACAACGTGAAGGTGAGCTGTTGCAGTGTGGCTTAGGGTTCAGGCTTGAGGGTTTAGGCTTAATCATAGGCTTACCCTAGGGATCTAAGGACTCATATAATAAGGCTTTTGGGCCCAAAGACCATACTAGAAAAGGCTTGATGGTTCAGAATTTAGGGCTCAGGGACTGGCATGTCAGACGATCGCAGGGTACCGAGTCAGCCCCGAACACTCAACGCGAAAGGATCCCAGAGCCCCACACGTTTAGACCGAGATCCAGCACCCAGAGACCTTTAATCGTCCAGAAGAAGTAGATCACTGGCAGAAGACAGCAGGACTTTTGACAAAACATAGTATCTAGCCTTATTGGCACGGTGCGATACTTTTTTGAGGGTTCTACTCTTTGGATCCTAAAGCCCTTGCATCCAAAAGCAAAACCCTATGAACTCTTAGAAGAAAAAGTTTGTGCACCTGTGTGTTGGGGTTTCTCATCAAATCATGGATCCTTTCCTGTGGTTTGCGTACCCCAAGCCCTAAGCCCACCTTAAGGTCATAAGCCCCTCTACTCCTCTAAAGCTAAAAAACCCACAACCTTACTACTTTCCCAAACCCTAACACTTTATATAACTTCCTAAACCCGGAGAATACCAAGCTTAAAGCCTAAACCTTACCTTCCCAAGCCCTAAATCCTGGAGTTCCAAAAGCCCCAGAATTTCCCTGAAACTCAGCTACCTAAATTATGGTTTACGGGGGTACATCTGATATTACCTAGCATTTAGGGAACTGGAGCCCCGGAAATTCCCAAGGGCTTAGGGTTTAGGGTTTAGGGGTTTTAGGGTATATAGGGGTTTAGGGTTTAGGGGTTTAGGAATTTAGGAGTTCAGCGGTTTCCCAAGCCTGGCGACTCAAAAAGCAGGCGTGGCAGAGGGCCACGGATCTCCTGCAAGCGCTTCGCATGACGGAGATGCGCCAGGAGTGCCTTAAGGACGAAAAGACCCTTAAAAGAAATGGCCCTATACCCTTATACTTATACTATAAATCCCTATATGGTCTATGAACCTTAAGCCCTTTTAGGGTTCATTTCGTCTTTACGGTGTGGTTTAATAATAATACGTGCTATGATCTTAAAATTTCAAACCCTCAGGGTTTAGGCATTTAGGGTTTAGGGTTTAGGGGTTTCGGGTTTACCAGGAGTGCGGTTTCAGAAAAAGCTATACCCTATAACCTTCAGGGACTTAAGGGTTTAGGGATTTAGGGTACAGGGGTTTCGGGTTTAGGGGTTCAGGGTTTACCAGGAATGTTGTTTTAACAATAAGGTTTAACTCAGTAGCTGAGTAGGTAACCTTTAACCTTTTGGGGTTGATATAATCCGACCATAATTGAAGAAGTTAACCTGTTTTGTTCTAGGGTACTCAGGCCACTAAGTGAATGAATGCTATGCCCTAACTAACACCTTAAGAGTTCAGGGTTTAGGGAGTTATGTTTAGGGTTTCGGGTTTGCCACGGTTTAGGGTTTACAGCTTAGGGCCAAATTTAGGGTCAGAAGGGATAGAAGTTAAGAGTTCTACCAGGGTTAGGGACGTTTTGTATAGAAGCCTGGGTTATGGGTGATACAGAAGGATACTATTCCTGAGGGTTCCTTATTCTAAGCTGTGCTGCAACATACTCCAAAACCGGGTTTGGGCTTTAGGCTTGCACTTGATTGTTGTGCTTCGTTTGTATCTCGCCTGTTTGTGGGTCGCCGTCGTGCAGGAAGTATGTATGAGGATCGCCTTTCTGGCAGTCGCCCGAACTACAACCGCAAAGGGCCCAAACCTTCCAAAACCCCTTAATTAAGGAATATACCTTAATCATATTAGGGATCCTACTATAATTTAAGGTATATTCCTTAATTAAGGGATTTTGGAAGGTTTGGGGGTCCCAAGTAGAAAGTAGGTTTCCATGGTTGGAATTGCGATTCTGGTTTTAAACCTTGAACCTAAACCGAAATCTTCCGGAAAGTCCTTGAACCCAAACCTGCAGATACCTTAAACCGCAGGAAAACCCTCAATCTGAATCTCATACCTTGGATCCCTAAGCTTAGAAATCGTTTTTGCGCCTGGGTCACCTACAATCCCTAAGAAACAGCTAGAATTTTAATTTTAGCTAGGGGTCCAAGTTCAGTGTAGAATCCGAAACTACAAACCCAAAGGCCCAAAACGCTAAACGCCCCGAAGCCGAAGGACATCGTTTCGTACAACGCGGCCATTTCGGCATGCGCGAATCTCGGCTCTAGGCCTTTTTGCCAACTTGTGGGTTCAGGATTTCGGTTTGGGTGGATCTCGGTCTTACACACACACAAACCCATGTCCTCTAGTAGTACCGGTAGTAGCCTTACACAGATTGTTTCATAAGTCATTTTTCAAGGTCGAGCAGGAAAAGGCGCACCCTTCTCCTTAAAGGGGCTACTGAGAAACGGAGGCTTTATAGATGTTTATGGGCTTCCAGAGGGTTCCTTCGAGTATTCTAATGGTCTGTAGGGTTCGACAATACCTTGACCCCAAAATGAAGCTACTGTCGTCGGCTACCTGAGCTTCTGAGTACATCATCCTAGCAAACAAGGTTAACCATATACCCCTATTTGAGGGTTTAGGGGCCCTTATCTGGGTCCCTAAATGCCCCTTATTTGGGACCATATACCCCTATTTGAGGGTACAAGGAGGGTCCTGGATCCCAAATTGGCGTTTCAGAAACCCAAACCCAAACCCTCTGTTTTGCGAACCCCCCCCCCCCCTCGTCCTCGCAGTCTCCTCCATGCAAACCCAAAGGCTCCATGTACCCATATAGCAGGTACTTAGGCCCTAAAGGGGTCCCTATATAGGTACTTTAAGGCCTACCTGGACCCCAACAGTATGTAGAATAATGGCCTTTTAGAGGAGTTGGGCCATTATTTTACCTACTTTTGGGGGTTTAGGTAAGTATATATACTATAAGGGTACATGGAGCCTTAGGGAAAGGAATGGGTCGCAATGGCGGCTTGCTCTCCAGTTCCTGCATGAAGCGGTTTGCATGCGGATGGAACCAGCTACTCGGCGGTCTGGGGGTTTTGGGGTATAGTAGATGCCAGAAAGTTGGAACATCAATATCCTCATGCCCTTAAGGTAGAGTATAGGGGATCCTAGCAAGAATCCTCCTAAACCCATGTTCCAACTTTCTGGGGTTCACGGTATATCCAAGAGGGTCCATAAACACTCCTATTATGGAATTAGGGTCCCAACACCATAGTAGGGATGGTCTTTCGGGACCTACTTCCATAATGGTAGTGTATATGGACCCTCTGGGTATCATACTATATGGGTGGTTGTCAAAATTATGGTCCCTTTTCTGCGTCCTGCACCTAATATTTAGGGTACCCAAAAAGGGGCCATAATTTTGACAACCACCCATTATATTAATGAAGGAGCCCCAAAACCCCATGCTAAGTATGAAGGCCCCTACGTTAGCGTTGTTTGTTGCCTTAACTTCCTATTATATAGGACCCTAACCATGGGACAGGTTCAAGAAAAGGCTGCACTCTAGGTTCTAGGCACTAGGCGAAAGCAGAGATGCGCGTGTAACGTAGTGTGTAGCTGTTTCCCTTACCCTGCAACTTTGTGTCCTCTACCTTAAGGACGAAAAGACCCTTAAAAGACATGGCCCTATACCCTTATACTATAAATCCCTATATGGTCTATGAACCTTAAGCCCTTTTAGGGTTCATTTCGTCTTTAAGGTAGTACATGATTTCGAAGTCTAACTGTAAAGATGCTCATCAAGCCCCTAAGCCACAAAAGCCCTCTCCCTCAACGAGCATTGGGTCCGTCGCCGGGGTTTAGGGGTAGAGGGATTTGGGGTTTAGGGTTTAGGGGTTTAAGGGTTTAGGGGTTTAACCTTAAAGACGAAATGAACCCTAAAAGGGCTTAAGGTTCATAGACCATATAGGGATTTATAGTACAAGGGTATAGGGCCATGTCTTTTAAGGGTCTTTTCGTCCTTAAGGAAGGGTTCAGGGTTTAGGGTTTAGAGCCCAGGACTCCATCACCTACCTTGCCGTCATCAGTACCTCGGAGAAGGCCCAAAGCTGTCTTGTTTCGTCGTACTGTTGATGGACAAAATCCTGCATTACCCATTATAAGGAATATACCATAATTCCCATAGTTTAGGGTCCTTAAGGTCATGCAGGATTTTGTCCATCAGCCGTAGGTCTTACCTAGATCCTAAAGAACCTATCGTTTCAGAACCCCTTGCTTGATTTCCTTATGTATGTCCTTTCAAAGAGGGTCTAGGTAGGGTGTAGGATTTTTCATGGCGGTGTATAGGGTTTACGGTTTCTTCTTACGTCTTGGGGTTCCAGGTCGCAGGGCTTGGACTGGACTTGCTTCGGATTTTTTGCTGTTTTGGGGTTAGGGTTTAGGGGTAGGGTTTAGGGTTAGTGCTTAGGGTTTAGGGTATACTCCAAGGCTCTAAGGACTCATATTTTCAGGCTTTTTGGGCTTAAAGACCATATTATAGAAGGCTTTGGGGCCATTTTGAGCCTTAGGGTTAGGGTTTAGGGGTAGGTCCTTGTTTGCGGAATTGCAGCATGAAGGCCAATATGGTGTGAATGTTTAGGTCGGACTTTCTGTTCCCTAGTGGATCTGCATAGGCGCAAGGCTTAGGCTTAAGCAAAGACCGGGAATCCCACTACACGAGGTTGGTGTCTTCACAACCGTCATAACTGCACTACAGTAGCCTTGCTTTTATCCTAAACCTTAAACCCTCAACCCTAAACCCCTACATATTTTGCTGGCGGTTGGGAGGCATCCCACTTGTGCTTGTAACCCTAGATCGAGTACTCCTTTGTTAATTAATTACCTTGAAAGGGAACCCCTTAACCTTTTGTAACGGACTTGGCTTCGACAGTTTTGAGGGTTGGTCTGCCGTAGCGCATTTTGCGAAATCGGACTGCCACTCGCCCTAAACCCCAAACCCGAAGCCCTAAGCCCTATAAAGCCCTGGGACCCACATGCAGCCCCAAAATTTACACGCCTGCACCCCACTAAGCCCTAAACCCCTCTGGTGCCCTTGTGGAACCGTTCATGCAACCATTGAAGGACTCCTTATATAGATCCTCCAAAGGAACCCTTATATAGATCCCTTAGAGGAGCGCTTGCAGGGAACCCCCTCCGCACACAACAACAACGCATTGAAACTCAACTAAACCCTAAACCGTAAACCCTAAAGAGCGTGAGGCGGCTCAATGGACCGTGGTGCTGTGGCTCCTCGCAAGCGCTCACTGCGCCAGAGTGGTCCCAGACTCCTCACTGCAACATGGCTTGTGGTAATGTCTATAGGGGTTCGCAGAGACTCCGAAACACCTCGATAAAGAACATACCGTAAACTACATTCAGAACCCTAATTGGTTTAAAGTATATGTGTCTGGTGTATATAATATAATTGTGTTTTCAGGAAGTGCCGGGATTTCCCTTGATGGGCCTGTGACAAGTTATACATCCCAAAATACTGTGTTGCTAATGAAAGATGCTATATTGAGGCTCTAGACGTTTGGAGTACAAAAGTTGGACTAGCGGTTCTAAATCATGACCCCGTCACAAGAGGGTATAGCCCTGGAAACAGTAGGTTCTTTGATCCTGGGTTTGGTTAAGACTATGTAGGAGGGTTTGCCGGGATCTAGCACCCACGCTTCGGCACAACTAAAGCAGCGTTTGGGGAAGGGTTCAAAGAACCTACCTTTTTGGGGCTCCTTATTATGATTTCTTTATATAAGTCCTCGAAAATGAAGGTTATTGAGGGCAGGTTTAGCCCAAGTCACCCCTTTTGTAAAAACCCTAAACCCTAAACCCCTTTGTAGATCCGCCTGGGGTTGAGGCCAGGGTGCACCAGTCTCCGAATGACCTCCGTGGCAGAATCTTCGAAGAGGACCTAGAGGGCGCTGGGTCGGGAGCTGGGTCGTCTACTGATGGCCCCGGGGCTTTGTCCGGGAGCGACCCATCGAGCCTGGACAGCTATGTGGAAGTATGGCGGTACCTCCTTGGGATCACCAACAAATGTCCGCCTCCCCCTGTCATCTCGACAGGGGGAGCTCTGTTGACCAGGGGTACAAAAGACGAGATCGTGGACTACATGCGCCGACTTCCTCCTGACAGACAGGCCTTGATGACTCTGTCCTTTGTGCACATGCTCAGGTTCCTGATGGTGGAGGTCTCTGAGGCGTGCCACATGGGTTCGGTCCTGTCCATGGTCCGGGCCCGGACATCGAGCCCGATGACACGGTGGAGGTAGAAGTCGAAGAGGGCAGCCTCTTGCAACTGCCGGGGAGCATTGAGGGCACGGACGGGGTGCTACTCATGCAGACGACTCTTACATGGACACAGCATGAACGTTGGCATCGTCTACTTGTACGGCTACAACGAGAACTGGCAGGGCAGAGCAAGGCTACTCGAGGCTACAATGTAGTCCACCTCCGGGCTCGGCTGCTCAGTGTTGTTAACACCGCGAGCTGGACAGAATGCCAAGACCAGTTCTACGCCCTCTTGATCGCCATGGCTGAGCACGACTCGGTGATCGCGGATGAAGGGGACCAGGACTGGGTACAGAACTGGGCGGAGGCATTGCAGGAGTTCGTGCCGGGGCTCGAGGTGCCCGTCAAGGTGGTGAGGAAGAGAAGACCGGTCTTGGTCGAGAGTCAGGACTCAGCAGCCGGTGGGGTGGAGCCCACCACGGAACAAGTCGAAGCTCTGCAACAAGATGAGGCTCAAGAACAACAACTACGTGAGGCTGAGGACCATGCCAGGGAGATGGAGGCGGAATACTTCAGGAAGCTAGAGGAGATGGTCTGGCAGCGACAAGCAGCTGACTATCAAGCTTGGGAAGATTGGGAGGTACAGGCCGCGCTCGCCAGGTCTCGTGGAGAGGAACCAGTGCCTCGCCGCAAGGGGTGCGTGGTGGACATTGAGGTTGCTTCGGGCTCTATGGAGCAACCCCGCACGACGAGAAGGCAGGTCTACACGGTGCCGGACGAGGGCCGTTTGGAGATCAAGGTGAATGCGGTGATGGTTGATGATGTGCCCGACTCGGAGGTCTCAACGGTGGTCATCTCGCCGCCTCAAGCAGAGGGCGGCTCGGAGGAACTGGGCTACCATGACTTCGAGCTCTTCTACAAGCAGTGGCGGGTCGGCAGCTTAACGGAACAGGAAATCTTGACACGCTGGGGTCGATCGGTTCTGGACATGATGGAGGCACAGCTTGCTGCACAGCTGATGGAAGATGAAGACGTGGGTGTGGATCGTGGAGTGCTGGCCACGGCTCCGGATGGACAGGCCACACCAATGGATGGAACGAGTGCTGGCGATGCTGATGCGAGTGTTGTGGTCGGGGCTACCTTTGTGCAGCAGAACGACTCGGTGCAGGGTTCCGGGGATAACGTCGACATCTGATGGGCCACAGGGTTCTTAAACTCGTCTCGTCTGAAACAGACGTTCTGGACTCCTTAGGGCGGACGGAAAAAGGCGTTCAAAAAAAAAACCCTTTGTAAAGCACGTGACCGTGAGGTACAACGCTGCAGCTGCTGCTTGCAGCCGCGCCAGCGAGTGGGAGCCTGCACTGCAGGTGCGGGGCCGTTTAGCTGATTCCAAACCCTAAAGACGAAATGAACCCTAAAAGGGTTTAAGGTCCATAGACCATATAGGGATTTAGAGTATAAGGGTGTTGGGCCATTTCTTTTAAGGGTCTTTTCCTCCTTAAGATACTTGAGGGCTCAAGGGGATTCAGATGCAGTCAGCAGCGTTATAACCGGGATCATAACTGCTCTACGTAGGGTTATCCGATTTGACGTTAATTCTGACCCTTAAACCCTCAACCCCAAACCCTCAACCCTAAACCCTCCTCAGTCCCAATAGCCCTCAAGTATAGCCCTGAACCATCGGATGAACCCCAAAAGCGGCTTAAGGTTTGAACACCATGCTTTTCGGGCCCTTAACATATAAGCCCTGAGCCCTACTGTATACCCTGAACCATATGCCCGAAGCTTCGACTAAACTCTAACCAAACTTTCAACCCTCAACCCTACCCTAAGGGTCCTGGTATCTCCTTGGGGGGGTGCGGAATCTGCGAAGGACTGGAGAGTCTTTGGATCTCTTCGGGGTCTCGGAAGTCACCGTTTTGATGGGATTTTTAGGGTATCAGGATGCATCGTATAAGGCTATATGGACTCATATGGGTGGTTGTCAAAATTATGGTCCCTTTTTGGGTACCCTTAATATTAGGTGCCGTAGTATAATAAGGAGCCAAAAAGGGACCTTAATATTGACAACCACCCATTTATTAAGGGTTTTGGGTGCAAAGACCATACTACATAAGCTTGTTGGTTCATATTGAGCCTATGGGATAACATAGTTTTAAGGGCCGTTTGAAATTGGCCCTTGGGGACCCAACGTTAAGGGTTTTGGGTTTTAGGGTTTAGGATTTGTTTGACTAGGGCTTTTGGGCCCAAGGGCCATTCGTGTTGGGTTTCGGGTTCAGGATTCTTCTTCTGAAGCCTTTCGAAAAACCGTACCAAAACCCTGTAAGCCAGCCTAAACACGAAACCTTATAAACCCTAAACCGTAAGCCCGAGGCCTTAAACCTTATCTCCTACAGAACCACCTTTAGGGTTCCTCATTATGGTTCCCCCTATTTCGGATTTAGAGATTTTGGGTTTATAGGGTTCTTCATTATGCCTTCACAAAAGGTAGGCCATTCAGACAGCACCCTTACAAAGCCGTATAAACTTATCGAACATATAGAGCTCTTGTAAAGGAACTCTTGAGCAATTATACAACCTTGAGTTTTTTTCCTTATGAGGCCTTACTTGGAGGGTCGGGGAAGGTAGTTATCAGTGCCCTAGATGGGTTCCTAATTGGGGTTATGGTACTTACAGGTCTATATAAGTAAACCCTACACCTTAAACCTAAACCCTGATCCCTGAACCCTAAACCCTAAACCCTAATCCCTGAAGATCCCTTTAAGGATCCCTACTTACTCAGTCCTCCGACCCCCCGAGCCTGCCCACCAAAACCCAAACCCCCTAACTCAAGCTCACTCCCTCCCTTGCAGGTATTCTGAAAAGAACCTCAAACCTTTAAAGGAACACCGAAAAGGAACCTAACGACCCTAAACAGCCCTCTCAGCCCACACCCCCATTACCCTGTATTATACCCTCAATACCCTCTACCAAGGACCATACGGGCTTTATTAAGGGGTACTTGGGCCCTAAACCCTCAACCCCTAAACCCTAAGCCCCTAAACCCCTAAAACCGAAACCCTAAACCCTAACCCCGTAAACCCCTAGACCCCTAAATCCAAAACCTAACCCCTAAACTTATTGAGGGCTACTCGGGGGGGCCTGGAGGTGCTGCTACAACCTTCCAGGTACCCTTAAACTCAAACAGGAACCCTTCTCTTATAGGAACCCGAACACCCGTAAAGGCACCCCCAAAATTAACCCTAAACCCTTATAGATCCCTTTAAGGAGCCCTTAGGCATCCCTTTAGAGGAGCCCTTAGGGATCCCTTTAAAAGGAGCCCTGGAGGTGCTGCGAGATCTCGGAGCTTCGAAGCTTCCACACGATGCCTTGGCCGTCGCTCCCGTGCTCGAAGCTGCGGCAAAGCCCTCCGGTGAGGAGAGGTTTTTGCTAAGGGCTTCCTTTAAAAGGTAGCCCTTAAGGGTTCTAGAACCCTAAGGGTCCATGTACATAAATAGTATACACTTTGACCCCAAAGCACCTAATATAGGGACTACTGTAAGGCCAAAGTATATAGTATTTGGATACATGAACCCTTAGGGGGAAGTTCTATCGGGTTTTAGGCTTCTGAAGGGTATTACAAAGGTTCAAAACGACGGTTCCTTGAAGGTGAGACTTCCTTTGAAGTCCCAGTTGCATTTGATAAGGGATCGGTCCCTTTGAGGGTTCTATAGTTCTAGGGCTTACGGTTTAGGCTTTGGGTCTTGAATTGACCGGGCGCAGGGGCGTTGCGGCCCGGCGCATGACCCCGTCGCAAAAAGTGTGTGATGGGGCTGGTGGCACGGAAGATTTGGATGTCACCGTGACCAGACGAGATCTGCACGGCAATGAGTGGGAAATAGCTATCCTAGCACGCCAAAACCGTAGCATGGCAGAAGTCATCGCGGTAGAACGGGACTCAGCGAACACAAAGAGGTGCACAAACAAAGGTACAGCTACGTGTACTGCAAATGTGACAGCAACCTCCGTGCGGGAAGGTGGTAACATATATACTTTTGGAGCAAAGTTTTCGCCGTGAAAGCAAAAAGGAGCATGGTTTGAGCAGAAGCCTCCGAAAGACGGTCTTGAAGTAGCCGAACTGGCCTCTATCGTGGCGTGGTCGCAAAGCAACCCTGAAGCGGCAGACTCCGAGATGCCAACACGCAGCCAAGTCAGCCGACGGAAGTCGCTTCAACGGGTTCGGTCAAGGCTGCGGTAGCTCAGTTACAGGCGCGGGAGGTCACGAAAGACTGGGAGTTTCAGATCCTGGCAGAAGACTTGGCCCAGGGCATAATATGCTTCTCTTCGGGGATCTACGCCAACATTTTCCAGGAGCACAAAGATGGCATCACACAGACAGCACGGCTTGCGGTTGTCGCACGAGACACGATATCTCGAATGCGAAGTGAAACTTTTTGCCTTAGGAATTTTAGGTTGGCTGGCACAATACGCGCAGACTTCTTGATTCGCAGCACGTTCGTCCCGATTGCCTTTGCGTTGGCACCGTCAGAAAGCAGCACTGCAACCCACTTGCTGTTGCAGACCACTGATGGACATCTGCAGGAGAAGTGGGGGTTCACACTGAAGTATGCCACAATGGTTCATCTCGACGGAGGCACCGGCCTGGTGAAAGCATTCCAGGACTGCTTTGGGCCGGCGCTGCCTTTAGCATCCTTTAGCCAGAAGCTTGGAGCACATCGAGAGGAATATCAAGAAGGGAAGTGTGAACATAAAAATCGGGTGGGATACAACACAACGCTGGGTGGGTTGTCTCTTTGTCCTGCTGTTGCCGCATCAGCGGAATCTGGACTTAGAGCGGCTGTGCCACCAGCGGGACGTTCAAGGCGAGCCACTTTCCATGCAACTGCTCCTTCTAGGAAATGGCTGAGGGGCATGTGTTTCAGAACTCGGCGGCTCCTTGCACAGCAGCTTGCGGCATCCCGTGTTGGGCTGCTATAGAGCGAGGTAGTTCGGCACCGGCTTCGCATCTGTACTGCGCTCGTGCTGCAAGCCCTGCAACTTTGCACCCCAGGAAGGCGTGCCGCCAGCTGTCCGGAAGCTTTCACCGTGTCCTTTTCTTGCACTGCTGTAGACAATACACCTCGGTTTTTGGTAGGCTGCAATGCTTGTAAAATCAAAAGAGCCTTTGCATAAACCCTACGCCAACCAAATCCTACACCCCAAACCCTGAATTCGTAAACTTGAGACCCCAAGCCCTAAAGTTTAATCTGTGAACCCAAACCATAAACCTTACATCCTAAACCCCAGACCCTATAACCCAAATCGTAAACTGCAAATCCTGTTGGCCCCATCGATTAGGTCGGGAAACCGCCGCCTCGTTTGCGAGCTGCTGGTGGAACTCGAGCTCTCCTTAGCGCTCAAAGCCGAGTGAGGGCGGGTTTTAGGGCTGAGGGTTTTACAGTTTGGGGTTTTAGGGTTTAGGTTTTTTACGGCTTTGGAAAAATTGAGAGTTTAGGGTTTAGGGTTTCTGGAGCCCCAAACCCGACCCTAAACCAACAAGCCCAAGACTCTCTTCCAGCAATAACCAAGTTCTGGAGCAAAGGGTCCTTACTTCAAGGCTAAAACGGTTCGTGAACGCTATGAACCATGTACAATTTTCGCATAAACACCCTGCCACACAGCCGTGTGCCCGAAACCCTTGGCCCGAAAGCCGCGAACCCTAAACTCTGAGTCCAAACTCCATACCACCCGGACCCCCGGGCCTTGGACCCTCGATCCTACCTGACCCCCCCTCCATCAAAAACTTGCCAGCTAACGGCCTATACAAGGAAAACATAAACATAATAACCCTACAACCTTGAACCTTAAACGAAGAGGTTTCTGCCAGGTTCTGGGAGTTCACCTTTGCATGTGGGTGTATGGGGGATCCCTGCCCAAACTATACCAGTAAATCCTACCGCTAGCAGAAACCCTACCTTCTACATAGTACATAGATACTTAAGGCCTTCTGGAAAGATCACCCGTAGCAAGTATGGGGCGGTACATCACTCATTACAAGCCTTGTCGGAGATATCAGCCATAGACCCCTCGATCCGAACCTTATGGCACCCTCAAGCTGTTCAAGGAGCAGGAACCCGGAAGCCTTTCTCGGGGTTCATGTGATCGTGTAGCATGTGCTGTGAACAGCTCCTCCTGGAGTTGCCTATGCCGACCAAGACGAGGCGTTCAAAAAGGCGTGTTGCAACGGCGTATTTTACCCACGCTGTCCATTAATACTACCATTGTGGAAAATGAGGCCCCGAACGACCATCCCTGTCATGGTTTTTGTCACCCTAGTTCCATAATCGTCATACATATGGAACCTCTTGTTTAAGGCATCCCTGTGATCATCTTTATGTCCAAATTTACTAGGTGCCGATTTGGGAGAAGTTCTAATTCCCCATATTGATTTCATTCAGAGCCCTACTTGAAAAATAATTTTTGCGACTCATTCTGGACTTTGGATTCAAGTGGTCCTATCAAAGATAACGGGTTTCTAGCTTAGATCCTTAAAGACGAAATGCACCCAAAAAATGTTTAAGGTCCATATACCACACATGAGTTCATACTATGAAGGTACAGGGCCTTGCTTTTACTGGTCACTTATTAGTCTTTAAAGATGTTGATGGTCTCTATAGAGCACAAAGGCTGAGGCTCTAAGAGAGGAACGTTCAGGGTTTGGGGTGTTTACTTGCAGGTTCTTGTGGCTCAGTAAGTAAGGATGGTAAGATGGGGTTTTGGAATATGTTTGGAGTTTGCAGGGGGGTAGTTATGAAGTAGACCTACCAGATCCACATGCCCCTTGGTCGGGTCCGTTTAGGATATCGCAACCGGATGTTGACCCTGCTATAGAGGCTTGAATAATTAAGAGAAGCAGTGGAGATTGGGTCGGGTTTAAGGGTCAGGATTTAAGGACCTGGTTCAGGGTTTGGTTGTTTCAGGGTTCATGTCCCCCCTGAGGGGGTTGTTGCTGGTTTCACTTTAGGATGAGGGGTCGCAGGTGTCGTTTATCCTAAACCCGAAACTCTAAAGCTTGTGTGGTATTGAGGCTGAGGCGTCGGACTCTTATGTCTGACTCTTGGGATGAGAGTGTGCATTCTTGGAGTTGGGGTTTGTTGCTGCTGCTCCTCCTAGTAAAGCGATTACCCACTACCCACTACTACCACTACTGTTGTTAAGTTACGATTCACATTCTTGTCATGTTTCATTATCGTCAGTGTTGTAGTGTCGGCGTTGTCGCTGTTGCTGCTGTTTTTGCTGTGGTTAGCTTGAAAGACGTGGTACTTCTATGCTTGCTACAGCATCGGCAGCTGCCATGTGCAACTTGACATGTCTATGCAATGTCAATGCCGTACCAGGTTAGACATTCACGGTTGAAGCAAGTAACAAGCTTCCTGAGCCAAGCTTTGGCACGACGAAACTGGATATGCGATACTTTCCCATATTCAGACTCCAGTGCTCCCTGCTGTCACCATGGCGCTGCGTGCGCGAAGTGTTGCTCGATCCGGGCTGCTGCATCTTGGATCGACTTGTTTCTTTGTTTTTGTTGGAGGGATTCTTAAATTTATAGTTCGATCAGTGGATTTCCTAGTTTCCTAAACTTGTTCCGTGAGCTCTCCCTTCTTGAAGGGCTCATAGGGTTATGTGGGGTGTAGGGATTGGCGCCCAGAGTTCCAAAAATCTAGCACCCGATACCGCAAAGCCTTAAAGCCCAAACCATCCCTGCAGAAAGGCTGCAAGCAGGCGTAGAGACCCGAAGCCGACCTGCAGCGAATCCTAGAAAGTTGGAACATGGGTTCAGGAGGATTAGTGCTAGGATCCCTTATACTTTGCCTTAACCCTAAGGCTCTAAGGACTCATATTTTAAGGCTTTTGGGCTTAAGGACCATAGTATATCAGGCTTTTGGGCTATTTTGATGCCCAGAGAATGATGTTTCAACTTTTTTGGCTGCTGCTCCAGTTCGAAAGGCCTTGAAGAAAGTTTGTATCGGCTTCAAACAAGCCCCGAAGGGTCCATGTACCCAGATACTACATACATTCGCCCCGAAGTACCTATGTAGGGATTACATGGGATTACTTTAAAGCCAAAGTATCTACGATTTGGGTACATGGACCCTTTTTATTACCCTAAACCCTTGTAGAACCCCTAAAGGAGCCCTTATAAAGGAACCCTACTTGGGTACATGGACCCTTAGGGAGCCTTACCTGGAGCCTACCAAACCGACCTCATCGGGCTCCTTCCTATGGTTTCCTTATCTTAGTAGCTGAGTGGATACACTTTACATTTTATGGGATAATATTACCCACTATAAAACTGAAAGTTTACACTTTTTGGGGCTTATGAACTCAGCAACTAAGTAATGTAGGAACCTGGTTAAGAAACCTTGGGCCTTTGCTAGGGTTCTGTAAGGGTTCCTTTACAGGGTACCAAAAGGGTTTGATGCAGGAACCTGATTAAGAAACCTTGGGCCTTTATTAGGCTTCCTTATACGTATCCTTCTGTTTTGGGGTTATCGGCCCAAGGTTTCTTAATCAGGTTCCTACATTAAGCCCTTAAAAAAGGTGTACTCGTAACCTCAAAGCCCTGAAGAAAGCTTCTAGTCCAAACGCAAGCGGAGTCCTAAAGCACTGAAGCCCTGAAAGCAGGATCGTAGTAGAGTTATATACCGTAAGAGATTCTTTAAGGGTTCCTTCAAGGGATTCTTTAAGGGCTCCTTAAAGGATTTTTAAAGGGTGCCTTTATCGGTAATCCCAGAAGCTTCCTAACCCTATGAAGTAAAGCCTAGATGCAAGGGCATTAATATAAGAGCCTCTACTATTTTGGGGATTCTGTACTACAGTTATAGAAAAAGGGGCCCCAGAACCCTAGTCTAATTATGAAGGCCCCTTTTGTATCCACCCTTAACATCAGGTTACCCTTAATGGAACCTTGTTAAGGCAGCCTTAAGCCTTTACAATAATGGAACACTGTTAAGGCAACCTTAAGCGAACCCTAGACCCTAAACCCTAAACCCACCTTAAGCCCGAATGCAAGGTCATTCCTCCTCATCGCCCTGCTCTTCGCAGCCGCTCTGCAGCGATCCTTCGTTGGAGGCTCCAGCCCAAATGGGAGTTTCCGAAAATAAGGGACTCTAAGGGTTTAGGGTTTAGGGGACCCTAATATTGTACCCTAAATAGTAGGATCCTTATTATAAGGACCCCAGAAAGGTACCCCTAAATTTTCGGAAACGCCCAAATAGCTCCAAGTGAATTCAGAGGCCTTATAATTATGATTGGAGTAAGGGCTTACGGGGGTTTGGGGGTTGAGGAGTTCCTTTTAGTCTCAGGTATAATAATAAGAGTCTAGGGTGTTGTATAGGGGTGTTCGCAATTGAGCAAAGGTTGCGGCATTTTTCGGGATGATGATAGTTATAAGAGCATACTATCACTCATCATTCAGACCTCCATCGTGTATGAGCTTAGTGTTTCTGCACCAAGTGACCGACAGAAGCCCAACCCTTGATTTATAGGTTCAGGGTTTAGGGGATATCACTGAAAAAGAGAGGGTTTTGCGTTGGGGTTTTACAGTCTACAGCCCAGGGATGTTTGGTAATGGTGCAGTGGGCGTGGGGGGGAGTCGGTTTGGGGTGACGCAACCCCGAACCTTGGATCAATGAGGGTTTGTTTTAATAGTGGTGTGTCGGTGAGTGTATAGTGGGCCCCTTTTTTGTTCGCGTATACTTATGAATACTTATGGTGTGACGTTGGGTACTAGTAAAGTACCTCACAGCATAATCTGCCTTCTATAGAGCAACTCTTGGCGCAAGACCTAAATCGTACAAACACATCACAAGCTCTCGGGAATCTGCAGGCACCCTTCGGAATCAATGCAGTTCTTTGCTTCAGGGTTTAGGGTTTCGGTAGGGTGGCGCAGGTAAGCTTAAATGCTGCAATCTCGGAGGTTGCTCAATAAGTCGAAGTAAGGCACGGCAGTGGGGCTTAGTAGGGTCTTCGAGTGCACCGGGCTAGGGGTCTCTATAAATTTTAATCAGGCACTTAAACCCTAATCCCTAATCCCAAAACCCAAGGCTTAACTGGAAAGCCTAGTACCTCCGTGATTTCTGAAGACGCAACCTCGTTTGAAGCAGCCATTAATCATGAAGCTGGTCAAGAAGTTCTATCCATCTAGACCCTCATAGCACTCGATCTAGCAGTGCACTCCCGAACGGGTCTCTCGAACCGAAAACGGTCTAAAAGCTAAGGCCTAAGTCCTAAACCCTAAAGCCTACATCCTAGTTTAGAGGCTCATGGGAGTTAGTCAGTAAGTATAAGTTTATAAGTAAGGCTATACTTAGGAGGACCCTACTTAGGGCACCTATAAGCCCAACTATAACCCTAAGCACCTCAGACTCTGCCTGCGGCAGGTACAAACGGCACAATCACATCCAGACTGGCCCGTGCTGCTGCCCAGGAGGCAGATCGGTCAGTGTTGTACACTAATGTAGGGGCCTTAATCATTACCTATACACTTTTGGGGTTCCTTACTATAATTATGGCAGAATGGGCCCCAAAACCTTATTCTAATTAGTAAGGCCCCTATACTACCCAAAGGCCCCAAAGTAGTTCCTTTTGGAGATTCATATCTAGAATTCTATAAGGCAATCCCAAAAAGGAACTACTTTGGGGCCTTTGGGTAGATTCTACTAGATTTTGGAGAACATCCTCGGAGGATCGGGGGGCTTAGGGTTTTACTGGTTGAGAGTTTTGGACCGAGGGTTTAGGGGTTGAGGGTTTAGGGCCAAGCTGGGATCCCACAAGCACTGCGTTATGGTAATATAGGGGCCTTAATTCTGATTGCCTGTACTATTTTCGGGGTTCCTTGTTACGGTCTATAGTATAGAATACCCCAAAACCCTATTCTAATTCTTATTATTAAGGCCCCTACAGTAGTTTAGGACGCGCTCTATGCCCTCCCAGAGACTCCAAAAGCCCTTGATTGAGGAATGCACCTTAAACTACGGAACTGATTGGTTTTGATTCTTACCAAGAGGGTCCATAAACACTCCTACTATGGAATTAGGGTCCCAAAACCATAGTCGGGATGGTCTTTTGGGACCTAATTCCATAATAGTACCATATATGGACCCTCTGGGTTAGGGCTCCTTTGACGAAGCCCCCGTGATCCCTTAAGGAGTATGTGCGTAAGTTTTTTGGGCTACATATAGTCCAAGGTTAATGTACGATTTTTACACTCTCCAGGTCCTACCAGAATCTAGAATGTAACACCTTTGTAAGATAGCCTACCTTATGAGGATCCTATGACAAAGAACTAAGGCGCCCCGAGAAACGTAGCCCGTTTCTCGTACGGCATCGCGATCAAACAACAAATCTACACACACACACCGGCACAGCCATTTCGGCTTCGCAAGTGTATGTTCAATCGTGCTCTGGAAAGGAGAGCTGAGGCATTGGGGAAAGCCACAAAACCCTAAAGCGTGTTCGCTTGGTACATTCTTTTAATAACTCCATGGGGGACCCTTTTCTTCGGAGCTTTGTGTGTAACCTGAGTGTCCCGGCCCTGAAACCCGCAGGACATTGAGAAGCCAGTGCCCTTACAAGGAGGTATACCGGATAGGATTTAGGGTTTGGGGTTTAGGGTTTAGGATAGGATTTAAGTTTGGGGTTTGGGGTCTAGGTTTTCGGATAGGGTTTGGGGTTTGGTGTCTAGGGTCTCACTAGGAGGTTCCATAAGCCTTAAGGTATGGTTCAAGGTTGCCCCATGCCTTGTTCTGCCCTCTGGCGTAAATCCTAAACCCTAAACTAGGAGGTAGGATGAAGGGGACCCTTGCGGATATAGACCCTCTCAATAAGGTCCCGTTAAAGAGAGCCAGAAGTAGGGTTCAGAAGGGGTACCCTTTAAGGGGTCTCCCTAATACTACTCCCTATAAGCCCTTGATCCGAGACCTAAACCCTTGATCCGAAACCCCTAAACCCTTAAGCCCTAAAACCCCAAATACCCTTAACACTAAACCCTAAACCCTCAAACCCTAAAACCGTAAAGCCCTGAAACCCCTAACCCTAAAGTCCCTAAACCCTAAACCCCTAAAACCCCTAACCTAAAACCCTAACACCCTAAAGCCTTAAACCCTAATAAAATTCTAAACCCTAAAACTGCCTAACACCCTGAACCCCAAACCCCGTAAACCCCAAACCCTAAAACCCTACAGCCCTAAACCTCAGCTGCCGCGAGGCTCCCGATGCTCCGCAAGAAGAGCCGAAGGTTGCGGACCCACGGGCAGTGGAGGCCGGCGTGACTTACTCTGCAACAGGGTTTAGGGTCTAGGGTTTAGGGTTTAGGGCTTCGGGTTTAGGGCTTAGGGTTTAGGGTTTAGGGTTTAGGGAGGCCGGTGTGACTTAAACCTCAGAACACTTACTGTAGGGGCCTAAGAATGGGGGTTCCTTTAAGGGTTCATGTTCAAACGGGTCTATAAGGATTACTATAAGGGGTATTTTGGGGGTTTAGTAGCCTGACATTGCTTTGCAACACTCCCTTAGGGTACTTAGGATTCCTGTCCAGGGTTCCTTAAAACTTAAAAGTGGCCTGCTTCTATAGGGTTTCTATTGGGTGATATAGAACCTTAAGGGCCTAAGGGTCCATGTACTCAAATAGTATAAGGGTTCCTTTCGGGGTTTACTATAGAGGTTTACTATAAGCGTTCGATAGGGTTTTAGGTGTTAATGGTCCATGTACCCAAATAGTATATACTTTGGCCTTGAAGTAGTCATAAGTAGTCCCTATATGGGTACTTTGGGGACAATGAATATACGGTTTGGGTACATAGACGCTAAGAGTGACATACTTTTCAACACTGCGCTAAACACAGGAGATCCGAAATTGCAATAATCCTTAAGGACGAAAAGACCCTTAAAAGAAATGGCCCTATACCCTTATACTTATACTATAAGTCCCTATATGGTCTATGACCCTTAAACCCTTTTGGGGTTCATTTCGTCTTTAAGGATGCCTATAGTCTCCATTGTAGTTCCTTTTTTTGGTTAACCAGTTTTTTGGTTAGGATCCTATAATAGAGATTTTGGTTAACCAAAAAAAGGAACTACAATGGAGACTGTAGGTAAGCCTGAGCCTGAAGGCAGGAGCTTGTTCGCAATTCCCTAAGGGTCCGAGTACCTAATAATCATATACTCTCCTAAATATTGAGCTACATAACTATTATCCTAAACCCAAGTACCTAATTATTGGGTCCTTTGGACCCTTAGGGATTGGATAGGACCTTTCTCTGACGGGAATAGCGATAAACCCTTAAGTCAGCCGCAAAGAGAAGAGAAACTGGGTTCTTGTTAAGGGATTTAATATAAGGTACCGTAGTAAGGAAACGATATTATTTACTATAGATCACTATTATGGTATCCTAAATTGAATCCCTTAACAAGAACAAAGAAAAAAACACGGTCTCAATCTTCCAGGACGACTCCACGCCGAACGTCTCCTTTGATGCCTCTCTGATTGGAGCCATCCTTCTGCTTCTGCCGCTGGCCGCTGTGTTTGCTGGGCGCTTCGAGTAGCCCTACGACGACGGTGTATTGGCATTAAGGGCTGAGGAAACCCTCACACTTCCTCATCCCTGCGTTGTTTTGCAAGGCAGGCCCTTAGGATTTAATTTGAGAGGCGCGTTTGGGCCTGAGTCCCAAGCCCTAAATTCAGGCAATCCGTAGAAGGTTAGATTTTTTAAAGGCTGCGGCCTCTCATTCGCACAGTGCAGCCGGATTTTCCTCACCGCCTGGAAGAGACCATTCGGGGACTCCTGTCTCCTGACCTGGGAGTCATGATGGATTGCATTTTGCACCAGCGATTTCTTTAGTACGTGTTTAGGGTTTGCAGGGTTGGGGGTTGGTATGGATTAGGCTTTGCATGTAGGGCTAAAAGGGCGATGGAAGCACAGTTCTCGATACGGTGGGATGCGATATCGGCAGATAGCCAGCTTGCTAGATAGATAGAGATAGACAGATAGGTAGATGGACAGATGGATCGGTAGATCGATGGATAGATGGATGGTTGTATGGTAGATGGACAGATGGACAGATGGATAGATAGGTCGATAGATACACAGACAGACAGATAGACTCATAGATAGATAGATGGATAGATAAGTAGACAAGAGGATATGTAAAAAGATAGCTGGGTAGGTAGATAGACAGATACATAGAGAGACAGATAGAGAGACATATAGATGGACAGATAGATAGCTGGACGGATAGACAGATAAATATGAAGATATGTATATACGTAGATAGGTAGGTAGGTAGACAGATATGTAGTTGAATATGTAGATAGGTAGAGAGATAGATGGATAGATGGATAGAAGAACGAAAGATATACAGATGAAGTTGTCGGGCCTGCGCGGTGGGCTGTCGTGCTTTCTTGGCGTTTCTGGAGCATGGCGAACTTCTATACAATTTCAAGGTTTTTGTATAATCCAGCTTGTCGACATTACATCCCTAATCCATAAAGCCTCAACAACCCTTCGCATGGCCGATATCGGTAAACAGGAACCCTGGGGTCACAGCAGTTACCCGTTACCCCTGGCGCGACACCACAGGAGCAAAGAGCGCTTCTTCTGCAAAGAATAACGGTCCTTGGGCAGCCGTAATGTAGGAACCTGATTAAGAAACCCTGGGCTTATAGATCCCTTATAGTAACCTTTATAGACCCCTTTAAAGGAACCCCAATAAAGGCAGCAGGTTCCTACATTAGGGAGCTGGGAGAGTTTAGGGTTGAGGATTGATCGAGTGACCATGACCTCTGCGTTCCCGACCTTACGTCTGCCCTCCGGGTTTGGGCTTTCTCCCTGCTTGGTTTCGGGTTGAGGGATTTCGTGTTTTCGACTTTTGATCGTTTTGTGAAGCCTTCTGATTAAAACAAGCTGTGTGGGTTGAGGGGTTGAGGGCTTCAGGTTTCAAGCATTGTTGCAGCCCTGAACCTTGCTGCTCATTCCGTTCCTTGCAAAATCTAACCCTACATCGTGTCCATAAACTCCTAAACTGAAACCAAGCCCTACCGTCATACCCCAGCAAGGACGTATATATGGAACAGATAAATAATAAGGAACCCGAAAAAGGGTAGGTTTTATAGAGTCCAGGGAACCCTAAGCCCTAAACCCCAAACCCAAGTAACCCTAAACCCCTAAACTCCTAAACCCTAGACCCCTAGACCCTAAGCCCTAAACCCCTAAACCCTAGACCCCTAGACCCCTAGACCCCAAACCCTAAACCCCTAAACCCTGATCCCTTTAAAGGAAACCCTTATAGATCCCTTTTAACGGTACCCTAAATTAAAGCCGTGTCAGGAGGCCGGGGACTCCGTCGTGGAGGCCGGAAATTCTCCCGAAACTGTCTGCGAATTCGTCAGTTCCACATCCCAAATGGCCCAAAGTAGGGTTTCCATAATAGGACCTTTAGTAGGAGCATCTACAGTAGTATAATGTAGTTAATATGGTATAGTATACTAAGATGTAGTAGAAGAAAGTATACCAAAGTAGGGTTTCTATAAGTCTATAATTGGAGCATGTAGTGTAATGTAGCCTAATACACTATGATATACCATATAGTTATAGTATCATAGAGCATACCATAGCATACTATTCTGGTTTGGGTAAGTGTCCCAATAGAGGTACTCAGGACCCCTTGGGCATAGCAGTGACATGCAAATGACGGCGGCATGCGTTCGATGCAGTGGGGTTTAATCACTGCACATAGTTCATTGTAAACTCCTAACAGTTGGAACATGGATTAAGGGATGCAGGGGCATTCTATACTATATCCGAAGCGAAGGAGTAAACAACAAAAAAAAAACTACAATGCTTACCTCCAAGCTTCTCGCCGGAACACCCGCTAGAATCCAGGTATCCGAGCTTCAAGCCGCACACCCTGCTTTCCCAAAGGGTCCATGTACCTGTTTACTATAGAGCTTGGTCTTAAAAAGTGGTCTCCTCCTTGCAACTCAAGAATCGGAAAGCGGAAATACCATCACCCAGACTATTCTAGGGTTACTTGGGAACCTACTGTTGATGGACAAAATCCTGCATGACCTTAAGGACCCTAAACTATGGGAATTATGGTATATTCCTTATAACGGGGGTAATGCAGGATTTTGTCCATCAACCGTAGTAACTTACACCCTGCTGGAAAGCCACAGCAAGGCTCCCCTTTCCTCAGGGGTACTTAAGGTTATTATAATCCCTAAGAAACAGCTAAAGTTACAATTTTTGCTAGGGGTCTAAGTTCAGTGTAGTTTAAATCCTGCAGAAACTGAAAGGCTATTGTTAACAGGCTACATGGTAACCTAGCAGTTTGCGGTAGCAAATCCCGACCCACGCTCACCGACCTTCGTGTGGTTTGGTCGTAGTCCTGGCAGGTCCGAAAGGCTTTAGGGTTCAGTGTTTAGGGTTCAGGGTATAACTAGCTGTAGCTTTGGCAGGTTCTATCTCACCGCTGCGATGCAACAGAGAAGCGGTCGGTGGACGAGGTGCCTTGAAGTGGGCACATAATTTTCCGAATTACAGCGGTCCTACGGCACCCTAAGCCCAAAACCCTGAACCCCGAGTCTTGTCTTAAACCGTAAACAACTGAATTAACGACAAAAATATGTAGACCCTGTATGTCAGAGGAGCCCGGGCATGAGGTCCTTTAATTTATAGCAGTTGACAACCGAGGCTATGTGGGCTTCCAAAAGCCTTAACCGCAAAAGCAAAGCCTAGGATCGCTCCTCATCTGTGAACGCTAGACGCCCCGAACAGGTTGGGAAAGCTGGGTCGAGGGCTCCTAGGTTCAGGATCGGGATCAAGGGTTTAGGGTTTAGGGATCACTTTTTAACAACTGAATCGTAGTACAATCCTCTTGAAGTTTGGTGAAGTCTCCCCAACGTAGGTACTTCGCATCCGCGGCAAGTGTCTAGAGTCATCATGGGGATATGCATCCATCCACATCATCATTCCATAGTCGCACTTTGGCTCAGGGAACTCAGCCACTAGACATATTCGCCCGGCTGAGCGGCAAGCTTTGGAAAGGCTACGTGGAGCTGCAAGCCCCTACTTTGGAGTATGCTTATAAGTATGGTTTCGTGGAGCCCTAAACCCAATTCTACTTATGAGGGCCCCTACCTTATAAATGCAGAAAGTAGGGCTGCTGAACTAGGATTTGCTGTTATGGATTGGTGAAGTCTCCCCAAACATAGGTGTAGGGTTTCCTAATAAGCCCTAAGCCTTAAATCCCTTCACATGTTTTCGAACCGCTCCCTACCCCAAGACTCCATGTACCCATATAGTAGGTGCTTAGGCCGTAAAGGGGTCCCTGTATGGGTACGTTGAGGCCTAAGTACCTACTACATGGGTACATGGAGCCTCTCCCTAAGGGTCCAAGTACCTAATAATCATATACTCTCTCAAATATTGAGCTACTTAACTACTATCCTAAACCCAAGTACCTAGTGATTGGGTCCTCTGGACCCTTAGGGTGTGGGCTAAGAATCAGAACCGCTCCCTGCTTGGGCCCATCAACCCCAAGCCCGAAAGTACGAAGGCGGCTAAGGAGGCCGATAAAGCCATCGAAAGCCTCTCTCTCTCTATATATATATATATGCATTATTTGAAAAAGTACGAAGGCGGCTAAAGAGCCCGATAAACCCAAATACAGCCTATACCGCTTTTTCGAGGGTTTAGGGCCTAGAGATGTCTAGAGTTCAGTGTGTAGGGGCTGAAAAGGTTCTAAGGTGGCTAAAGATCCCGATGAAGCCATATACAGCCTGTATGCCTTGAATGTACGAAGGTGGCTATTGACCTCACCTCTGAAGCGGAGCGGCTTCTGGCCACGCGTAGCTTCGAGGAGGAGCTCTTTGTTCAGCACTGAAACGCAAGGGCCTTGCTCTCCCCCACAGACCACAAAAACCACTTGATTCAGATGTGCACCTGAATGTATAGAGGGATCCTTACATTGTCACTGAACCTTTAAAGGTATTTTCCTTGACTAAAGGATTTTGGAGTCTCTAGGTTTTCAGGGTTTCCAGGGCCCATAACAGGGCAGTCTCCACGGTAGTAGGGTTTAAGGTCCTGAACTGCGTTTTGGCAGTTAACCTCCTACTGTTTGGCAACTTGGATAGCGAGGGCTCCTTTAAGAGTTCATCTAAGGGCACCTCTAAGGGAACCGCAAACCCTTACGCTAGAAGCCCAAAAGTTGGAAGCCCCATATCCTGAATCCTCAAGAGTAATGTATGGGGAATCCCTGCACTATTTGGCCGTAATCCGGTTTCCAACTTTATGGGGTTTACTGTGAGGGACCCCCTTTTTGGAACCCTTAAAGGCTCGTAAGGCTTCCCTTGAGGCTTGCGCGTTCAATGTACCGTCTCGTGATGTTCGAAACTAACTGAAGGGTTCAAGCCTTTAGGGTTTATGGGGTTTTGGGGCTTAGGGTTTAGGGTTTTAGGGTTTTGGGGCTTCGGGTTTAGGGGTGACGCTTTGGGGGTTTAGGGTTTAGGGGTTTAGGGTATGCCCGGAGACTCCAAAAGCCCTGAATTTGAGGAAAAGTACAGGGGCTTAAATACTTACGAGTATTTAATTTGGGTTTCAGTACTATTTTGGGGTTTCGCATTATACGTATAGTATGATATACCCCAAAACCCTATTCGAGTTATCAAGGCTCCTGTATTGTCATTTATGTTTATTCATCATACTAAGGATCCCTTGGTATTTTTTGGATCAGTCCGGAAATGGAAGGTCGATCAGTCACAGAGTTACAGGCGCCTACTGGGTTGATGGCTTTCACGCATCAGCTTGCAAGTCTGGTCCTTTGAAGCCCCTACCCATAGGCTCCATAGTAGTTCCTTCTTGATGTTCAGATTTCGAATCCTGCAAGGTAATTGCAACAAGGAACTACTATGGAGCCTATGGGTACCTTTATTACATAATGCCGAAAACTTAGGATAGAAGCTTGAACACCGGTGAATACGTTAATACTGTTCCTTAGGCTAGGGTTGCCATAAATGATTATGGTTTAATAATGTTCCCCAAAGCCTCATTATAATGGTTTTCGGGCTAAGAACAAACGAGTATTCAGGAACCCTTAAAAATCCATATGGCTTGTAGATCCCTAGATCCCTTTCGGGACCCTACACCCTAAGCCCTTATAGTACGTTTTCTGAGCCCCTAGCAAATATAGTATCCCTTACAGACCCCTTTTAAAGGAACCCTAAACCCTTAAAAACTTAATGTAGGAACCTGATTAAGAAACCCTGGGCCTAAACCCCCAAAATAGTAGGATTCATATAAGGAACCCTAACAAAGGCCAAAGGTTTCTTAATCAGGTTCCTGCATTAGCGCCCGACTATGGCTTATTGGAGTTCGGTTTTGCTGTTTCCCTTAAGGGTCCAGGTACGTAGTCCTTATTTATGATTTTTGAGGTCCCCTTTAAAGGAACCCCCAAAACCCCCCAGCTAACCCCAAGGACCCTACTCGACCCCAAATCCACCCTTAAACATTTAGCTGTTTCCCTAAGGGTCCAGGTAGTCCTTATGATCATTGAAGCCCCCTTTAAAGGAACCCTAAACCCTGCAACATTTAAAGGAACCCTAAACCCTTAAACATGTAAAGGAACCCTAAACCCTTAAACATTTAAAGGAACCCTACAACCTTAAACATGTAAAGGAACCACCCTAAACCCTTACACATGTAAAGGAACCATAGACCCTTAAACAGTTAAACGAACCCTCAAGCCTTAAGCATTTAAAGGAACCCTAAAGCCTTACACATTTACAGGAACCCTAAAGCCTTAAACTTTTAATGGAACCTTAAAGCCTCAAACATGTAAAGGAACCCTAAACCCTTAAACAGTTAAAGGAACCCTCAAGTCTCAAGCCTTAAACATTTAAAGGAACCTTAAAGCCTTAAACGTTTCAAAGGAACCCTAAAGCCTTAAACATTTAACGGAACCCTAAAACCTTAAGCATGTAAAGGTACAAAAAGCTAGTTTAAAGTACACCTTAGCAATTTACGCAGCTGGGTAAACCCTAAACCCTTAAACAGTTAAAGGAACCCTCAAGTCTCAAGCCTTAAACATTTAAAGGAACCTTAAAGCCTTAAACATTTAGCCCCCTAAACTAAACCCAACCCTAGTAAGGGTGTCTATGAGTATTTCCCCTAAGGGTCCAAGTACCTAATAATCATATACTCTCCCAAATTTTAACCTACATCACTACTATCCTAAACCCAAGTACTTGATTATTGGGTCCTTTGGACCCTTTGGGTTCAGGACCTGGGGCCCTCGGCTTGTTAACTTGCACGCTTCTGAGTTGTTGCATGGTGCACGGGAAATAGAATTTCCATAAGTGTTGGCAGGGATGCCTGCAATTCCCGAAAGGTGAATTTGCACCTGCTATTTTGGGTCGTGTGACACAGGAAATCTCATAAGGCATGTATATAGCCTTTTGGCTGCCAGGCAATNTTTGCACCTGCTATTTTGGGTCGTGTGACACAGGAAATCTCATAAGGCATGTATATAGCCTTTTGGCTGCCAGGCAATGCAGGCCAGTGGAAATTGCGGTAATTGCAGGCCGTTTCAGCGCAAGCCCAGGCGGTTCGTCATCTAGGTTAGGCCGGTTAGGCCACAGCACCCGCAAATTTCAAGACTTGGGCTCCTCAACAGTCCAAGCATACGTGTTGCGCACCAACAGCGATGTCAAAAATAAGTGTTTTCCTGTCAAAACCGCGGTCGGAAATCAGTCTTGACATCAATGTTGTCAAATTTGACAACAATGTTGTCAATTTAACAACAATCTTGTCAATTTGACAAGAATCTTGTCAATTTGACGCCTTCGCGCCAAATTTGACAACACTGTNCCGCGCGCGCCTCGCGCGCGCACTTTCAAACAAAGATAAGCACCGCCGGCTTGCTGTCTCGGGGGCCCAGCTGCAACACTTACCAGGGTCACGGGCCTTCAGTAAATCTTTGCAACACTTCCGCGAGCCTGACCCCCAGGCCCCGGACAAGTTAACACCTCGGCTAAAGCCTTAAACATTTAGGGTCCCTATGACTATATCTACCCTAAACCCTAAACTAAACCCTAAACCCTAAACCCTGAACCCTAACCCTAGTAAAAGTGTCTATTTCAGGACCTGGGGCCCTCGGCTGCCAGGGTCGCGCACTTGGCGGACTCGGCCCTGAGCCGCCGCGCCGCCAACGCCCCTCAGCTGTTTACCTAAGGGTTCCTTAAAGGGCTCCTTAAAGGGATCCTTAAAGGGCTCTATAAGGGAATTACGGGATATACCATAACTTACCAAGAGGGTCCAGAAACACTCCCATTATGGAATTAGGCTCCCAAAACCATAGTAGGGATAGTCTTTTGGGACCTAATTCCATAATGGTAGTGTATATGGACCCTCAGGGTTAGGGGTTTAGGGGTTTCAGGTTTCGGGTTTTAGGGATTTGGGCTTTAGGGTTTAGTTTGGACTTTGTGGGTTCTCCAATCTTTTTCAGAAGTGTTTGTGTTTGATAGACTTTGTGCAGGGTTGCATTGTTTTGTCAAGAATGTCTTGGTAAGGCTGCGCTTGACCAACCTTGTATCGATTTCGACAAGGTGTATATCAGGTATTTTGATTTGGTTTGCAAGATTGTTTCTTTATGGTCCTAGGCTCTAGGCTAATTGCGCTTTCACCTGATTTCTTTGAGGTTGCTCTTATTTTATTTGCACACGCACACACAGAGAGAAAGCCAAAGCTGCGAACAGGTCCATGCGTGGCCGTTGAAGTCATAGGGCTTCCTTAAAGACGAAATGAACCCTAGAAGGGTTTAAGGGTCATAGACCATATAGGGATTCATAGTATAAGGGCTCTTGAGGACGTTCGTAGCTATCACGTCATTGGTTTTAAGTATCGTTTAATAGGTATCTCCAAAAATGGAGTCGTTACTTACCTCCTAAGGAGAATAGAGGTAAGGTTTCTACCGGGGGGTTGTCATTCAGAGTTTTCGTGTTTGGGGCTCACGGCTCTGCTGTTTGGGTGGCACATGGCCTCTTCGCTTTGAGTGCTATATGTATATTGAAGTCTCATCAACATCATTACCGGCACATGCAGCCGAGAAGTAACGCTTCGGGCTCGGTTACCGTGCCTTCTTTAGCGAGACCTGAAGGGACCAATTAAAGGAACCCTTAAAGGACCCCTTGTTCTGTATAAAATCGTGCTCATGACCGGCTCAGGCCACCCGCAACGAGGCGAGATGACTTCCGATGTAAGGATCCTACCAGTAAAGGTTTTAGTAGCTGAGCAGGTAACCTTCAATCTTTTGGGACTTATATTATCCTACCATACTTCAAAAGGGTAAGGATCCCACCCAGGGCTTCTTTCATTTTTTTTTTTTTTTGCGGATTTTTTTCTGGTTCTACAGGGATTCCATGAAAGTTCTTATGTAAGGATCCAACCATTACAGGTTTTTCTTGGCGGTCCTATAAGGGTCCGTTCAAGGGCTGGATTTTGAGCATTCTTTCAAGGGTTCCTTTTTTTATAAGGGTTCCTTTACGGGTTTCAGGCTTTGGGGTTTCGGGTTTCGGCGTTTAGGGCTTCGTTTTGCAGGGCTTCAGTTTGGGTTCAGGATTTGGTTTAGGGTTTAGGGTTATGCTTTGGGATTAGTGTATCGGGTTTCGGGATAAGGTGATGAGTACGCCAAGTATTTTATATGGAATACGAAACACAAAACAGTTGAGGGTTCCTTCGGTCGTTGCGGTATAACGACTTCAACGTAGCGGACTTCTTTTCTTTGTTAATCCAATGGGGTTTGGATGTCGCAGGCTAAGAGACTATCGGGTGGGGTATCGCCAGGCACGGATGGGCCATGAAGGTCAGCAGCAGCGGCAGGGAGCCAAGTGCTATATGGGAGGAGCTCGTCTTGAGGTTTGGAAGTGTCGATGGATTTCGCTGTGCTGGTGTTGATGTGTTCTGCAGCAGTTCCGCTTCAAGATGTTATTATGCAAGTTCTTGGAGCGGTTAGTTATGAATTTATGTCTGAGTCTTTGACAACTCGAATCAGGGATGCTTGCTTAATTCAGACACCGAAGGAATTAATTAGCGGTTCTCAGAAGCCCTTGTCATTCCTAAGCCGGCCGGAGACACGAGGCCTCTAATCCAACCCACACCCCGATACCCCCTATACCTAGAGACTCCAAAACGCCTTAGTTAAGGAATATTCCTTAAACCATAATAGGATCCCTAATATGATTTAAAGTATATGCCTTAATTAATGGGTTTTGGAGGCTCTGGGTACACGCAACTCGAAGCCTCTATTCTGAAGGCCCCGGTACCCTGTGTTCCTGAGTAGTGCCCCTTGCCGGTTTGGCTTTCGGGTCACCTTATAAAAACTGAGTATTATAGGAAAGAGGGTACCCTTATCATAAAGGTGCAATTGTTCATCAAGGCTCCTACGTTACTCCTTAACCAAAGCTGGTCATAATATGCACCGAAATCCTACGTTATCATAAGCCTCTAAGCAGGGAACCCCGGTACGAAGATCTTCGTTATAGAGACACCGGATACTCGAGAACCAGGCTGCAGAATCCGAAACAATCCTTGACTCCCTGCTGCAACAGCGCTTCCAAACAGTCTTCCAGCACCCTGTGAAAACCAAGAGGCTCCCTTTACAGTACCATTGTGGAATTAGGTCCCTGAAACCCTAATAAAGATGGTCTTATGGGGCCTAATTCCATAATGGTACCATTGGGAAACCCTAAACCCTAAAACGCTTTGTATGCTCCCTCCCTATACACCCCCTCACAACTCCTGAAGTCCTTTAAGTTTAATCTTTATGAGGCCTACCCTCAAAATCTTGCAAGCTTTCACAAAGCATATATAGGCAAGCTTTCACAAAGCAGTATATAGTAGTAGTAGTAGATAGTATACACACCAGAATTCCCAACCATCCGGAATCATAGGAACAGTTATAGGAAGCCGTAAGCGAACCCTTTCGCTAGGAACCGTCAAAAGAAACACATTGCAGGGCGGCGGATGCTTTGGCCGAGGGCTGGGAAGACGTCCTCCAGCGCGCTGCATCGGACGCTTGGGCTTTGTGGGTTTGGTGCCTCTACAGTGAACCCCGGAAAGTTGGAATATTGGTTTAGGATGATTGGTGCCAGGATCCCTTATACCTTACCTTAAGGGCATGAGGGTGTCAATGTTCCAACCTTCTGGCTTCTAGTATAGCTTAAAGACAGCGTAGACCCTGAAAAGGTTTATGGTTCATCTTCGTAGCTGAGTGGATACACTTTACACTTCTTGAGATAATATTACCCACTATAAAACCAAAAGTGCTTATGTACTCAGCAATTAAGTCATATACCATGCATCATAGTATGGGGGGAGAAGGCCCCGCTTTTAAGGGTCGTTGGGTCGTTAAGATAGCTATTCCGAAATGAACTCTGAAAGGGTTCAGGTTTAGGGTTTAGAGAGGGTTTTAGAGTTTTGTTGTTTGGGATTTCTGGTTTCGGGGTTTGGGGTGTCAATAAGAAACGACTGGAACCCACATAGGGATTCAAAACGTAAGGCTACAGGATCCCTGAATAAGATCTTTTAAGGGTTATTTGGTCCTTAAGTTTTGGGGAACTGCCGAAATCAGTTTATTTTTTGAGGAGCCCTATAAAATTCTTCTGTCTCTGCGGCACCCCATAGTTTGGGAACCCAAAGAGGCCCGGTAATTTGGACAACTACCCACTTAGTAGCTGAGTGGATACACTTTACACTTTTGGGGATAATATCACCCACTATAAAACTAAAAGTGTACATTTTGGGGGGCTTATGAACTCAGCAACTAAGCCCATTTGGGTATTGGGACCCTCAGAAGGAAGTCAAATATACCACGAAGCACTCTTTGCTCAAAAGGGCCCAGTAGATCGAATCCTAAAACCAGACCTTCCAAAACTCCTGAATTAAGGAATCTACGTTTCATCATATTGGGGGTGTTACCAACATTATATAAGGGATATTCCTTGAGGGATATCCTTAAAGACGAAATGAACCCTAAAAGGGTTTAAGGTTCATAGACCATATAGGGAATTATAGTATAAGGATATAGGGCCATTTCTTTTAAGGGTCTTTTCGTCCTTAAGGATTGGAAGGGCTGGGAACCCTCACTTAACCTTCTCTGGGGGTGTCAGGACCCCATCGCGCGGCGGCTCATCGCCGGCGCTGTGGTGGTCGCCGAGCTCCGTGGTGAGGTGTGGCGGCCTTTGGGGCCTTTACCTTAAGGACGAAAAGACCCTTAAAAGAAATGGCCCTATACCCTTATACTATAATTCCCTATATGGTCTATGACCCTTAAACCCTTTTAGGGTTCATTTCGTCTTTAAGGTAAGGAACCCCAAACACAAAGGGTCCGGATATGTACTACAACTATGGAAGTAGGTCCCAAAAGACCATCCGTATCACGGCTTTGGGGACCTAAATGGAGTTAACAGTACCCTAAGGCTCCTGGACCTCGTAGTGAGACCCCAAAACTTAGCCACCAAAAAAGACCAAACCCTCCCCAGAAAGCCCATGACCCCTGTCGGAGCCTTAGGGTAGTATATTTGCATCCTCTTGGGTCCGAAGTTGCACCTAAACCCTAAACCCCTATGGTAGTACATATGGACCCTCTTGGAAAAGCAACCCTAAACCCTTAAAGAAACCCTAACCTAGAGGCTCCATACATAGTACCATGATGGAACTAGGTCCCTAAGACCTGATAAGGATGGTATGTGGGGCTTAATTCCATAGTGGTACCATATATGGAGCCTCTGTGTAATGCAGGATTTATATTGTATCATTATATCCCTAGACCCTATGCCCTAAACCCTAAACTCTAAAAGCCTATAGATCCCTTAAAGGAGCCCCTTAAAGGGTAAACGGAACCCTATAAACGCAGACAGGTGGAGTCGAAGCTGGGCTTCACCTGCTCAGGAGGACAAGAACTTTCTTAAAGACAAGGTGAACTCTTAGAGGAACCTTTGGTCTGTTTAATGAAAGGATTTCAGGTCTCTTTGTGGATTTATTAATTAATGAAGGGTTTAGAGTTTAACTTAGGAACTAAGTTAGCCCTGAGAGGGCTCCTTTAAGGGTTCCTTTGAGGGTTGTCTGGGGCTAATGCGGGTTTCGGCGTTTTGGGGTATCTTCAGGACGAAATGTACCCCAAAGGGGTTTAAGGTTCGTGTATCATTTAGGGATTCATAGTAATTACAAGTCTATAGGGCCCGTACTTTTAAGGCTCTGATTCAGGGTTCTCCCAGAGGGTCCAAGGTGCTTACACACACTTAAAGCCCCACTATTTGGGTACTTGGACCCCTAGGGTTCTGTTAATTGTTAAGGGTTCCTTGAAAGTATAAGCAAGAGTTGGAGCGCCAGGATCCTCATGCCCTGAAGCTGAGGTGGGAATCCTAGCACTAGTCGTCCCGTATTCATGTTGCAATTTCAGGTTTTCACTATAAGTTTCTGTTCTGGGCTATGAAGAGCGATACAAGGGTACGGTATGGGCGCAGGAACCGACGATGTAAGTTTGAGACATGGATCTGGGCTTCCCTTTGAGGATTCCTACAAGGTCTAAGTCTAAGTCTCTGGGGTTTAGGTTCTTTCAGGTTTAAGAATCTGGAATTTGGGGTTCCTTTCGGGTTTTTAAATATTTAGGGTTCCTACAGTGCTTAAGTCTTCAGGTTTTTTCAGGTTCAAGGATTTAGGATTTCGTGTTCCTGTAGGGGTTTATTGGCTAATTCGGGGTCCTGTACAACGAGGGTCCATAAAGAGAGAGAGAGAGAGAGAGAGAGAGAGATAGATAGATAGATATATATATATATGTATATAGACCACCATTATGGAACTAGGTCCCTAAAACCATATTAAGAGTGGTCTTTTGGGACTTAGTTCCCTCTGGATTAGGAGTTGGAAAGGGTTTAGGGCTTTAGGGCTAAACCCTAAACCCTAAACCCTAGACGCCCTGCATCCCAGTTCCGAACCGTACGATGTAGGATGCGATTTCGGGTTTTAGCATGCAGGATTGGATTGCGATGTTACTCGCCTTAATCTAACTAAGCTTTGGCTTTTATAGGGTCACTGGGTTTAGGGTTTAGGGTCCTGGGTGGCTTCAAGTCATAGCTCGGGAAGCCCATTCCTATTACACGCCTAACGCCTCCTGTCTGCGATCCCTACGTGCTCTAGCCTGAGTCATCATCTCTGATCATTTGAACCCTTGGTTTTTCTACCACAGCAACTTCAGGCCGAAGGCCTCGCATTCCAGCCGCGACGGCGATGGAAAAAGAGTTCCGGTGCCAGGTCCTAATCTGGTATCCATAAGGCCCCAGCCTACATCCTACCCTCAAGAAGTCGAAGACCGCACCTTCTTTGGGGATCCGCGAAGGGTGCGACTACTTTTGTACAGGACTGGCGTCGGGACCTCGGAAGAGGCGCGCAGTCCGGAGACGCTGTGGGCGCGGGGCTTATCCTGCTCATAGCGACCAGGTTCCATTGTTTCGTGGCAGACGAAGATTTGGTGCACGAGAAAAGGAGCAGCTTCCCGTGCACCTGTGCACCTGCACTTATCCCGCACCTCTGTCGTCAAGCATTTAAGTGCTATTTTTGAAGACTGCCACCATGTCATGTCAACTTTTTCTGAGGATATACTCTACAAGTTATCATGGTCTTGAGCATGTAACCCCGAGCTCGAGCCACAGACCAACACAAGCATCCTTGTGCTGCAGCCATACGCCAACCACAATGATGTTGTGCCCAGTCCTTCCAGTATCCCTTGCTTAAGTAAAGAGTGCTTATGTTGTAGGCTTGTAAGTATCATAGCCCTAATTAGGGTTCCGTTTCGGGCGCTCATAACTTGCTGATCACCTACTTACTACGTCCCCCGACCCTCCAATGTAAGCACACCTTGAGGGGCCAGGTTCCCAAATAGCACGGCTTTTGGGCCCAAAATATCACAGAGAGCGTAAAACAAGATAACGTCACATACAACCCTGGATTGCCGGCTCCAGATCCCTATGAGTCATATGTGTCCTGCTGGATTCAAACCCAAAGTGAGGAGCTTGGCTGGGCTCAAGCCCAACGTGCTCAGAGATTCTAGGGGCCTTAATATTATGCTTTGAGACATATCCCTTCATTAAGGGGTATTGGGATCTCTGGGTGAGAAGCTGTGGACCATTGGGATATCCCCTGGCCCGAAGAGACCGACCCGAGGGGTCCCAAAAGCCAATTTGGAGGCTACTTCCCTAGCCGCCCTAACCATAGTAGTTCCTACCATAGGAACCCTTCTTTCTACAATATTTAATATAGGTCAACCCTAAACCCTAAACCCTAAACTCTAAACCCTAAACCCTAAACCGTTATTATAGGTCCTTCAGACCGTTTGACTGAAAGTTGCATTTTTTTCGGCCGGTTGAGGGTTCGGGGGGTTGTTAGGGTCAAGTGTACCGGCCGAGCATACAGAGCTGCTGCGTTTAGGGTTTACCTTAACCCCAAATAACCTACCTTCTTCCGGACTTATATGCAGAAATCATAATAGGATACCCTAAAAAGATAATGTCGGGGCCTAAATTTAAATAATTGCTAATAGTTTTCTTTTATGAGTATAGTATACTGGGCCCCAAAACCCTATTCTAATGATTAAGGCCCCTAGATTAGGTTATTTGGGGTCACCAAAACCCTATTCTAATGATTAAGGCCCCTAGATTAGGTTATTTGGGGTCCCCAAAACCCTATTCTAATGATTAAGCCCCCTAGATTAGGTTATTTGGGAGAGCAGGAGTCGCCACCAACAAGATCCTGGCAAAGCCTCTTGGCCTAAATGTCGTTCCGTCGTTGGGGTTTAGGGTTTACTTAGTAGCTGAGTGGATACACTTTACACTTTTTGGGATAATAGTACCCACTATAAAACTGGAAGTGTACACTTTTTGCGGCTTATGAACTCAGCAACTAAGTTTAGGGTTTAGCGGCTTAGGGGTTCAGGGGTTTAGGGAAGGAGCAAGTGCGGGATTTTGGGGTCTGTACAAACCCAGAGGGTCCATACATACTACCATTATGGAATTGGGTCCCAAAAGACCATGCTTATTGTGGTTTGAGGGACCTAATTCCATAATGGTAGTAAATATGGAGCCTCTGGGAAAACGGAACTTGTTTTGACATGTGCCAAGTACAAGTTCCTCCTGTCTCGAACACTCGCATATATTTCTTGAATTCGCGTTCTGATGTTAGTTGTGGGGCTCAAGGAATTCGGAAGTTGCAGCTGCTTAGGGTTTTTTAAGGATGGAGTTGGCTACATTTTGGCAAGATTTGGGGTTTTGGGTTTTGTAGACTTAGCATCTAGAGCTGAGGGTGGTGCAGCAAAGACCCTGAGCTCGCAAACTCTGCGTGGCCCAGGCTGGGATGCGGCCTCCACAAACCGAATCAGCAGACATTGCTGCTGCCTCATGCTGCTCAGGCCCTGCTGCACGACTCTGGGCTTAACTATGGTAGTACTGTCTATCCTTTACGTTAGACCCCGAACGCTAAGTCATAAGCCGCACCGAAGAATCTTGCAAAGCGGCCCCGGGGTCAAGGCTTTGTATAGAGGCCTTAATTCAATGACTCGTATTAGAATGGTGAGGGTTTTGGGGAGATATGACAGTATCGTTATTCTAAGGCATCCTTAGGAATAACAGTGGTATAGTTGTTTCGACCCGTGCGGTAGGGCACCTTGTATCTTGGAATCTGAAGTTCAGATCGTGTTGCGGTTCTTGTGGCTTTTGTAAACGAACCGGACGAGATGCCGTTGAAGCTTACTGTGTCCCATAGGCTCCTGAAAGTGTGTTGGGTTTTCTGACAGTTTGGACGGTGGGTTCAAGATGCTGAGGTTTGGGGACCGCCTTACACCAAGTAACCGGATCCCTCAACCCTAAGCCCTCAAGCCCCAAACGTAAACCCTGAAACCCAAACCCTAGCTTAGACCCCCCAACTACCCTGTAATATACCCTAAATACTCACTATTAAGGACCATAAGGGCTCTCTTAAAGGGCACTTGGGGGGGGGTTCTGGAAAACCTGAAGCCCAAACCTAGACCTTCAACTAAGCCCTGAGATCCTAAACCCTTTCGAATTGGCCTCTAGAAGATTGTTTTATTGGCTGTAAACTCAACTTTACAACTTTTGGGGTTCTTATAAGGTAGCCGATTCTGAGAGTTTCAACTTTTATTTCCTTGGGTTTTGGGCCAGTGAGTTGTATACCGAGACTCTCGATCTATACTACTATTAGGCTCCTTTAAAGGTTCCTTATGGTTCCTTTATGGGTTCTATTGGGTGGGGTCTACGGCTGCATATATACTACCATTATGGAATTAGGACCCTAAACCTAGACCCCCGCAAGGATCTAGAAAGTAGACCCCTTAATTTGGGGCCCTATACTACTAAGGGTACTTTATAGGAACCCCCATTAAGGGATCTACTTTTTGGATCCTCCCGGGGGTCTGGGAAGCCAAAACAAGGATGGTCTTTTGGGACTTACTTCCCCAAAGCCCAAAACCCCAACCCCTTCCAGCCTTTTTGGGAGAAGCCCCAACCCCAATGTAAAGCAGCACACGGCCTTGATTAGTTTGGTTGTTTTTTGGGGCATGCTGTAGGTGTGATGACAAAGGCGCTTTTTTTAGAATAGGGTGTGGGGTATACTATAGTATGTTTTTTTTTTTCGGGGGCTACCGGGAACTACTATTCTGATTACCCCAACCCCTTACAGTATTACATGTTTGCAAAGCCATGACACTGAAAACATACTGAAGACGCGCATCTATAGCATCATGTTGAACATGCTCGAAATAGACAGCAACAAGAGCCCCCTCGTTGTGAAAGACGTAGATACAGGTAAACAGCATTTTTCGCTAAGGGTCGAAGTATCCAAATAGGAGGGTTTCAAGGTCCTAAAACCATTCAGAGTATGGATTTTGGGTCCCAAAATCCATACTCTGAATGGTTTTAGGACCTTGAAACTCTCCTATTTTAGGACCTAAAACCCTACTATTTGGGTACTCGGACCCTAAGGGTCTGGCAGCAACCGAACTCTTAACCCAAGGCCCGAACCCCCTCGGTTTAGGGTTTAGGGTTTAGGGTTTAAGGGTTTTGGACATTGTATATTTTCCCTTTTGGGGCTTCGGAGGATACTATTTACGACTTTTTTCAGGGGCTTTAAAGGGCCGACCTAGTAACAACCACACCCTTAGTTCCTGAGTAGCACCCTTTCGCCCTTTTATTTTGGGGTTCCCTTCTGAACACCGAATAGTAGGAAAATAGGGTACCCTGGTTATAATGGGGCTACTCGGGAACCTAGGGGAAAAGTTAAGCCCTAAACCACAAAACCCCAAGTAACGGAGGACCTGCCTTTGGATCGGCTGCCGGGGCTGGGGGGCGACTTCGGCTCAGCAGTGAAATCTCGCCACCCGGCCTCACGACTTAGGGTTTTGGGGTTGAGGGTGCAGGGTTTAGGGTTTAAGGGTCTAGGGGTATAGGGGTTTAGGGGTTTAAGTTTAGAGTTTAGGGAGTAGGGTTTAGGGTTAATTCAGGGTTGCTAGAAGGCTGGTTCGTTTTGTTGGGGTTCCTCCTTTAGGGTCCTCGAAGGTTGTTGCAAGGTTGTGGTCGGAGGTTTCAGATTTTGGACGCGGAGTTCAATTTTTGTGTTCGTTACACGGGAACGGTTCTTTTTGTCGGCTTTTGGAGTGCTTTACAGGGGCTTCGGTACGGTTTAGTTAGGGTTTAGGGTTTAAGGTTTAGGGTTTAGGGGGTAGGAGTCACCCCATACGTTACAATGTCCTCAACCTGCGGTAAACCTTTCCTTGCCAAGAGGTTGGGTACTGCCCCCACTCAGCAACAGTTGGATAATATTCATGATATAGGTATCTTAGGACCTTAATAGTAGCCCTACTATAGACCGTTGCTGTATCGGGGGCAGGAACCAACCAAGAGACTCCATTGTGTAATTTGCCTCTGGGTAAGTGAGTCTGCCTCCGGGTCCAGACTCGTTCCTATCCAGTTGTTGCGAGGGTCATTTTTTGAAAGGGCCCTACGCGGATAGTTCTCCAAATTAGGGTCGTTTTGGGCATCCGGTTGTATAAAGGTGCTGAACCCTCTTCAAAGCCTGTGCCTTGAACCCGATGAGGCTAATGCTTTGAATGTGCACCTTGGAGGGTCGCGGGACTCAGATTTTCGTATAGCCGCAGTACAGCCTTACAAAAGTACCACAACCTCAATTTGGATCCCGTTCAGGGTACTTGTAAGTCTACTTATCACCCACTTACTAAGTCCTCCCTCCAAGTGGCAGTCATGGATTCAAACCCCAGTGGGTCGTCCAAGTACCCAAACAGTAGGGTTTGACGTCAGAGTTTCCATAATCTGAATCCTCTTTGCCACGTAAAATCCTACTATTTCGGTGCTTGGGCTTGGACCCTTATGGTACCATCCTCAACCCCAAGACCTAAACCCTCCTCAACCCTAAGCCGCAAGCCACCTTAAACCCTGAAACCCTGAACCACCGAAAACCCTAAACCATCCTAAACCCATGCATAGAGAACCCTACAGTAGAAGCTAGAAAGTTGGAACACCATTAGCCTCATGCCCTTAAGGTAAAGTATAGGGGATCCTAGCACCAATCCTCCTAAACCCATGTTCCAACTTTTCGGGGTTCACTGTATAGGGGCCTAAATAACAACACTATTTTGGGGGTTCCTTGTTATAAATATAGTACAATGGGCCCCAAAACCCTATTCTACTTCGTCAGTGCACCTTCCAACAAGGCGTTGAGATTGAAACCGCCGGCGAGCTGCTGGCCAAGAGGAGCGAAGTAATGATCCACTTTCCTGATAAAGGCAGGGGCAGGGGCCTGGATTTCGAGAGTTTTGGAGTTTTAGGGCATTTTAGGGTATTTTAGTGTTGGAGTTTTAGGGCATTTTAGGGTATTGTAGGGTTAAGGTTTTGAATCCCACTTTCTCTGTAGAGGCCCCGCCTGTTCGTAGCGCTACCCGGACCCACCGAAATTTCCGCACCTTTTTTTGCAAACGTCATATACCAAGAATGGTGGCTTCGACAAGGGTTCCACGATTGTTTATCCGTGAAATCATTGCAGAAGTCCTTCATCCCGGTCGTTTCGTCAAGACCGCATAAACCCAAAACCCAAACCCTCATACTTAGATAGTCAACGGGGGAGCTTTAAACTGTTTGGCCTTATATATTAGCTCTATCTTAAAAAGTTTGAACTTGTTGTGGCACGGTTGTTGAAGAAGAGAGCATACCCCAGCGTCTGAAGAGAACTGAAGACCTTAGGATCCTATGGTCCCGAATTTGCGGCATTTATCCAGGTTCCTGAGTAGTACCCTGTTGCCTTTTTGTATTTTGGGGTTTCCTTATTAAAACCGAACACTAGGGGAAAAAGGATACCCTTAGGATTTAGGGGTCGCTCAGGAGCCTAGTTATAATTCGTGCAATATATTGACATTGGATATTTACCAGTGTCATTCCTTACCGTTCCTTGCATACACTACAATATACCCCAAGTTGCCATAATTTGGGTAAGAGTTTGGGGTATGTCGTAGTGCATTTAAGGAGCCGTAAAGGATTGATGTTGGAAAATATTCAGGCCAACATACTGCAGCTTACCAAACCGCAGAGTGCTGTGCAGCTCTTGCAAAACCTCGTTGGCGTTGGGTGTAGTCTGTATATAGATGTATGTCGGAGCGAAACTCGTCACATCTTTACTGGTCCTTCAAGCGGAACCCGGTGTCAATCCAGCCATGAACTCAGAAGCACCAACCAATAATACCGGGATTTTCAGTCGCGAGCACCACGCCCGTAACCTGGAACGTTGAACCCTAATTAAACCCTTCCACACACTCCTGCTCGATTACGTCCTTCCGGAGTCTGACCTAGGGAGGGCGACCGAAACAGGAGCTTAATCAAAAGCAGATCTAAAACTCTAAACCGTAATCCCTCATGCTGAACCCCTGGCATTGAAAAGTTCAGGGCCCTGGCCAAGAATCCTGGCGCAGGCGAATGGTTGCTCGCACTCGCTGCTGGAAGTGACAAAGCTGCAGACCCCGTGAAGGCAGTTGGGGTTTAGGACAGTTTAGGATTCTTAGAGGTTGCACTTAAATGATCAAAGTTTCCTCCTTATTGGAGATATTTTATTTTGCGGAGTCTTTCTCAACTTGCTGGACAAGGCTGAATAAGAATTACCTAGACTATTTCTTAGGGTTCCTTAATATGACTGTAGCTATAGTACACTATACCGCCAAGACCCTTATTTGATTTAAGGTGGATTCCTTTCCCTCAGGCTCCATGTACCTACATAATATATATATATATACTTCGTAAACAGGAGGACTTTCATCTTTTTAGGTCTCTATAAACGGTTTAGGGTTTAGGGTTTAGGGGTTTAGGGTTTACGGTTTAGGGTTTAGGGTTGAGCTTCTTTAGGCCTTGCTGTTGAAGCAGAGAGCCTGGCAGGACCGGCAGCTAGTCAAGAGCCTGTCCAACGGGAAGATGCTTGGCATGCGGTTTAGATTCAAAAGGGTCTTGCTCGTCGAGCTACTGAAACCCCTCCGCTAGTCGGTACTAAACCCTGAAGGGATAGGGCTAGGGTGTGTATAGCAGCCTTTTCTCTTGAAGCTGCTTAGCTTGGCTTTGTAGGCCCAGACCTCGAGAGGAAAATCCTGGAGGCCATCCAGACTCCTAAACCCGACACCCCTACACCTGAAATCTGCAGCACTACATCCGAAATCCCCCAACCCTACAACGCTGCGCTAAACCTTAAGCCCTAAGCTTCAACACTGCACGACCCAAAAGCCTGACACACTTCTTCGTTCTTGACCCAGCTGCAAGTTTCATGTTTCGTTTAGAGGAAAAACCCCAGACTTTCAATTTTACGGGTTGCCAACAAGTTTAAGGTTTACTTGTTCAGCTATTAATGCTTTGCAAGCTTCGGGCTTCATATTGCAGAGGTTGGGGTTCTGGCGCATAGGAGTTTAGGGCTTTCCAGCCCCAGGGGTCCAAGTACCTAATAATCATATACTTTCCAAAACCCTAACCTACATAACTACTATCCTAAAACCGAGTACCTAATTATTGGTTCTTTTGGACCCGTGGGGCAGGGTGGGGGACCGAAAGGTTCCCGAGGCACCATTTCAGGATCCCTTTCAGGAACCTCAGAAAGCGAACCTTTACGGAACCCGTTATGGCACCTTTTAAAGGACTCCTTCAAGGAGCCGTCTAAAGGAATTTCAGAACTTCTAAAGGCCCAAAGCGTCCTAAGTAGCTAAAGGGGTAAGCTTTCTCTAGTAGGAATTAATTACTATTGTGGTTTGGGTAAGTGTCCCGCGTAACGGTACCTAGGACCCTTGGGGAGAAACCTCGCTGAGGACTTTCTTCGGCAGCAAGCAGCTCCGCAGCGTCTCGGAGGTCTCGTCTTGTCTGGGTGGGGAGGGGTGGAGTTTTGGGGGTTTCCTCAGGGGCACTTAGAAATAGTTTTTAAGCTTTGGTTATTATAATCCCTAAGAAACAGCAAAAATTATAATTTTTGCTAGGGGTCTAAATTCAGTGTAGTTTAGCGCTTAGGATTTCGGAGTTGGGGCTTTGGGATTAGGATTTAGGGCTTAGGGCTCGGGGCTGACAGGTCTAGGTTTACGCTTCAGGGCAAGGCTGCCTGCCGTGAAAGTACTGGGGAGCTAGGCTCCTGAAAGGGTCTGCTAGTTTCTTAGATAGCGAACAGGGGAGCTTTAAACTTTTTGGCCTTATATATTAGCTCTATCTTAGAAAGTTTGAACTTTTTGGGCCCGGTTGTTGAAGAAGAGAGGTTTTTTGTTATAAAGGTTTTGTGAGTTTTGTGGGGTTCTACTGGGTCTTGAGTCTCAACGGTATAGGGTTTAGGGTCTAGGGTTTCAGCCAGTGTTTGTTGAAACAAGGTTCAGTAAGGTTTAAGCATCAGCAGTGAAGGGTGTGGTTGTTCTTTGAGCCCCGAAATAGGTACTCATAATCTTCTAATACATCCCAATGTTAGGTTCTGGTGTTTGCCAATAAATGTAAAGTTCTTTTCCCTACACCTAAACTCAAGGCTTTTCCGTGAATAGAGAAGCCTGCCCTGTACCGCAATGGTTTCCCTTGTTTCCTTATGGGCACCATTAATGTACAGCAAAATAAGACTCAGCGTCAAACCTGAAAAGAGTGTATGGGATATCAGTTTACCACCTCAGAGCCTTGCAGGGTTGTGGGTTCACCGGGTTAAATGTGTTGGGTATTGGGGCAGTGATACTTTATCTGTTTTTCTTTGTGGATTTTAGGGTTTAGGGTCTTTAGTTTGGGGTACGGCTAACCCTAAAACCGTAAAGCCTGAACCCCTAAACCCTAAAACCCTAAATTCTGAACCCTAAACGGCTAACCCCATTCTGACTGAGCAGAAGCCAGGTGGACCACTGGCTCGGTGAGCTTGCCGGCGAACTGCATCTCCGGCCACTCTGCAATGGAAGAGCGCACCCTAAACCTTAAGCCTGCCGTAAAGCCTTAAGCCCAAAGAATCTGCCAAAGAATCCACCTCTGATAGGACTATCTGATCTATCTGTCTGTCTATCTACCAATCTACCTATCTACATATCTATGTATCTATCTTACTATCTATCTATCTATATGGGTGGTTGTCAAAATTAGGGTCCCTTTTTGGGTCCTTAATATAAAACGGCACCTATTATTTAGGGTACCCACCCTAATTTTGACAACCACCCATATGTAGGTCTTGGAACCCAAAGCCTCAAACAGCGCAAGACTTATGGACGTTCAGTGCGGCTCATTGCTCACATATCCCTTCCCCCAAGGATCAACCCTAGGGATCTAAGGACTCATATCTTAAGGCTTTCGCACGAAAAGACCATACTATATAAGGCTTACCCTAGGGATCTAAGGACTCATATCTTAAGCGTTTTGGCCCCAAAGACCATACTATATAAGGCTTACCCTAGGGATCTAAGGACTCATATCTTGAGGCTTTTGGGCCCAAAGACCATACTATATAAGGCTTACCCTAGGGATCTAAGGACTCATATCTTAAGGCTCTTGGGCCCAAAGACCATACTATATAACGCTTTTGGGCTATTTTGATCCCCAAGGATTAAGATACCTGCAATCCCGTTCCCCTCGGCCTCCGTGGAGGATGAAACACCAAGCAGAAGCCAAGAATTTGGAGCAACATGATCCTGAAGCCTTGTACCCATGTAAAGCCAGAGTATAGAGAACCCCTGCAAGAATAATCCTTGACCCATGTTCCCTTTGGGGGGCCTGAAAAGCTCAATAATCAACCAGGGGCCGGGCAAGAGCAGTAGTTACCAAAAGCCCAGGCGTAGCCCGGACAGTTTAGATTTGGTGCCGAATAGTCGATCGTTTGGGAATTCGGACACCCATAATGCTTCCGCGATGGCTTTAACTCAGACCTATATGAAGCCCAGCAATGCACTTGTAAATCTCTTTCAGACTCTGGTTATTGGATACTTGGCCGCCGTTTCGGCGTCTCGGGTTGAGGGATCGACGGCCTGCTGTTTTCAAGACCTTGTACATTACCCAGAGGCTCCATATATGGTACCATTCTGGAATTAGGCCCCAAAAGACCATCCTTCTCCGGGTGTTAGGGAGCAATTTCCATAATGGTAGTGTATGTGGAGCCTCTGGGTTAGTTGTTTTTCAAGCCTCAAAAAGGGAGTATTGGGCTCTCTGGGCTCTTGATCAGCCTGGTGGTTTCTTCGGGTCCAGACCAAGGCAATTTCAAAGCTGACAAGCCCACGAACGAATATCTTCACCGGAGATGTGAATCCCAGAGGGTCCATATACACTACCATTATGGAATTAGGTCCCAAAAGACCATCCCTACCATGCTTTTGGGACCCTGACTCCAAAATAGGAGCGTTTATGGACCCTCTTGGAAAGTATATGATGTGAGTCGTTTCTGTATGTTCAGGAAGATTGTAGCCTTTAGTTGTATCTTCCTGAACGGTCTAGAACTGCGCCTGGCAGGTACGTCGACCAAGCAGCCTGTCTGCAGAGTGTAGAGTGTGCGATAATCTTGCTCTTCGTAGAGACTTACTATTCCTGCTCCGACCTAAGCCCCAAAGCCTAAATTGGACATCCTAAACCCTAAACTCGACACCCTAAACTACAACCAAAAATCAGCCTCAGGTCTAAAATCGCACAGTTTCAAGGTTTAGGATTCGGGGTGTGGAGGATCCGAGACTCAATCTTGATACTTTACCTGGACCCTGAAGAACCTTCCTGTTTAGGGTTCCCTAATATGATGTCCTTATATAAGTCCTCAAAAGGTTCTTCAGGGTTAAGGTAAGGCCTAAGTATGTACTAGGTATCGATGTGGGAAAACCTTCCCCTTTCCCCTATGGCTGAATATCGAGCCCTAGCTATAACTATAGTGAACCCCAGAAAGTTGGAACATTGATTTAGGATGATTCTTGCTGGGATTCGCTATACTTTACTTTAAGGGCACGAGGATAATGATGTTCCAACTTTCTGGCTTCTACTGTAGTTTTGGGGGCTGCTGAAATTGACGGATAGTATACTGGATGGGTACCTTAAAGACGAAATGAACCCTCAAAGGGTTTAAGGTTCATAGACCATATAGGGAATTATAGTATAAGGGTATAGGGCCATTTCTTTTAAGGGTCTTTTCGTCCTTAAGGTACATGGGGGCATGGGGCCTCAGAGCTCAGGGTTTAGGGTTTACTATGCGAGGCTTTTGGGCGATTTTCGGCCCCGGGAAAGTCGCCGAGATATGCAGTACTGCTGATGGACAAAATCCTGCATGACCTTAAGGACTCTAAACTATGGGAATTATGGTATATTCCTTATAATGGGTAATGCAGGATTTTGTCCATCAACAGTATCAACAGCCTAGTTCGACCCGCCTGTTTCCGCCATATCTCAAGAGTGTTGGCATTGGGCCTTGCGCCCAATTCTCTGGGTCTGTGGGCAAGCTGAGAGAGATTCTGGGAGAAGTCTTGCAGCAACGTTTGGAGCTCCGTCTCGGTGCTCCATGTGCGCAGGAAAACACAAACTTTGGTGTATGACACACTCCTGGATGCAAGCATCGACACATCCAGAGGGGTCGCTCTGCGAGGATGAACCTGACGCTGCGCAGACAACGCATAGTCCTGGATGTCTTCGTGAATGGCAACATCCAGGAGCCAGACACCATCGTGCACTGGTGCAATCCGATGCAAGATCGCTCAGAAGTCTTGTCGACCATGAAAACATGGTCAATCCCGGCCTTGATAGCGGGCAGCTGCCCCAAGCTGAATCGAGGCAATTGGTTGGGACACGAAGCCGCCGTGAACTGGGTAGCATTATTGGCGACACAGCACAACATCCTTCATCCCGTGATGTTTACATTCTGCAACCAAAAAGAGTCGGTCGGCACGTGCGCCAGCTGCGCCTGTTCCCGAAGCTTGATCGAACAATTGTAATTTTAGCAGCTATAACAAGGACGATGGCTATGACTATGGCAGAATCTATGACATCTATGACGACTACTTATGTATCACTGCGTGATTGAGTTGTGAATGTCTACTCCCCTTTTCCTGCAAGGCAGGATTCAAGCAAGGATCTAAACCCAAACCCAGCTCATTAGTCAAGTCAAGCTATGATGCTGATAATGTCGTTTCGCGGCCAAGCATTCGTAGCCGTAGCCAGTTCGACAGTTCGGATCGGATTCCTCGTGTGGATTTTTTGTGTGTCTGACCACCCAAAGGCCCCAAAGTAGTTCCTTTTGGAGGTTCATATTTAGAATTCTAAAAGGCAATCCCCAAAAAGAACTACTTTGGGGCCTTTGGGCAACCTCTTCGATCTTTGAGTGTGAGCCATAGCCCAAACACTTGCGATGCAGTACCTTAGATTTGAGTGTCTGGGGTTTAGTCACGGCAAGATTTGGACCCTCCGAGATTTTGTAGGTCATAGATCCTGAAACCTACCCGCTATAGAACACTAACGCCGTTTTGTACCAGGTGCAATACAGCTTACAGAATCTGTTACTATTCCAAACCCAAGTATCTAGTCAGTGACTTAAACGAAACCCACACGTTCTGAACTTGTGAGTATGTACCCAAAGGGTCCAAGGTACCTTTTTAGTAGAATGTAGGGTTTCCATATTATTAGAAATCCGCATAAACAAACTTGGGAAAGTATCCCCCATAGCAGTAGCTAGGACCCGGTATGTACATGGACCCTTAAACCCTAAACCCTCAAGCCCATGAAATGAAGGAACCCTTAACTAGGACCTAGAGTAGGCCCCTATTCCCTTTTTTTGGGGTTCAGGTTCCCTTATAAGCCCCTTTAAACCAAAAAGGGCACCCTTTTTATTCCTAGCTTACTTTTGGGACCCCTACAGGAGCGCCTTTAAAGGAACCCGGTACGCTTTGGGGTTCAGCCAAGAAATCCCAATATCCCTTAATCAGGGAATACAGTAGAAGCCGAAAAGTTGGAAACCCAATAGCCTCAATCCTTAAGAGCAATGTATAGGGAATCCCAGCACGATTTGGCCTTAATCCGGTTTCCAACTTTATGGGGTTTGCTATATACCTTAAATTATAGGGGCCTTAATATTATGGTTTACCCTAAGGCTCCTGGACCCTCAGATCCCAAGCCGTAGCCCCCAAAGCCCAAACCCTCCCCCAGAAGGCCCATGACCCCTTTGGGAGCCTTAGGGTAAGGTTTGTTCCTTAATTCAGGGGTATTGGGATCTCTGGGAGGTCTCCAAGCACCAGCGGGCGCCGACCACCATCGGAATCCACGTGATGACGGAGACTGGCCGTGGGAAGGTGGGAATCGGCTACCCGGTTACCCAGAGGCTCCGTAGATGGTACCATGATGGAATTAGACCCCAAAAGACCAGCCTTATCAGGGCTTTAGGGAGCTATTTCCATAGTGGTACTGTTGATGGACAAAATCCTGCATGACCTTAAGGACTCTAAACTATGGGAAATATGGTATATTCCTTATAATGGGTGCTGCAGGATTTTGTCCATCAACAGTACGATATATGGAGCCTCCAGGTTAGGGTTCCATCACGTAGGGCTTAGGACAGCTTTAGGGTTCTATTCAAGGTACTATAAAGGTTTAGGGTTTACCCTAAGGCTCCTGAGAGGGTCTTGGGCTCTCTTGGGGAGGGTTTCGGCTTTGGGGGCTAGGGTTCGGGATCTCACTACGAGGGTCCAGGAGCCTTAGGGTAGGGTCTAGTCGGTTCCTTTACCTAATAATCATATACTCTCCTAAATATTGAGCTACATAACTACTATCCTAAACCCAAGTACCTAATTATTGGGTCCTTTGGACCCTTAGGGTTTATAAGGGTGCCATCAAGGGTTCAGGAGATTTATCGGGCTTAAACCCTAAACCCCAAACCCTAAACCCTAATCCCTGAACCCTCAACCCTAAACCCTAAAACCCTAAACTCCCGTAACCCCCTAACCCCCAAACCCTAACCCCTTAACCCTAAAGCTCCCTTTAAGGAGCCCTTTAAGGAAGAAAGAGCCTCAAATCTATAGCCCCTAACCCTCAGTGTCCCTTACCGTAAGAACCAAATGACCCTTGAAAGTAGGGGCCGCATACCCATATACTTCGAATCCCTATATGGCATATGAACCTTAGAACTCTTTTGGGGCTCACCTTCAGTTACCCAAGCGTCCTTTCAGGGCAAGGGCGGGATGGAATCGGCTGCACGGCAGCAGCGCCTGGGTTGCAAGCTGCGCCGGCTTTTGGACTTTATGCCGGATGGGGCTCAGAGGAGGCGAGGCTAAGGATTTGATTTTTGGGTGTAGGTACATATGGGAGTTTCCGAAAATATGGGACCCTAATATGGTACCCTAAATAGCAGGATCCTTATTATAAGGACCCCAAAATAAGGTACCCCCTAATTTTCGGAAACTCCCATATATGCATGCATACATGTATATACAAACATGCATGCATGCGCACGTCCGTCCGTACATGTATACTTACATGCGTATTTGCAGCATGAGTCCTCCCGCACCTACGCGCAAAGCACATGGTGATGAAGTTATTCAGATGGCGTTCCTTTGACAGCATCGTTGCAGCCATGCCATCAGACAAAGTCCAATAAGTTAGGTAAACTACTTTTGAGAAGGACAACACAACATTCAATGCCAAGCCGGCTTACACTGGCACTCACAAGGACGACGCACTGTGGATGAAAGAGGTCAGGAACTACATTGAACACATATTGTGCGCCTCAGTTTGTGTGTTTTGTTCCACCTGATGCAGTCAAGTCGCGAGGGAATACATCCTTCAACGCTGCCAGCATCAAGGCACAAGAGACAAGGATGCAACTATGAAAACCGCTTGCAAACACCATCAAATAGGAGCCTAAGTAATTATAAATACTTTGTTTTGGGGTGGTCCTTAGTATAATTATAGCATAGTGGGCCCCGAAACCGGATTCTAACTATTAAGGCCCCTATATTCAACCAGACAGCCTTGGAGCCCCCCCTTCTGGACCTTTCGGCACCAACCTTAACCTGCAAGAAGCCTGGCCCCAAAGCCTAAAACCCCTAGCTGTAACCCCAAACCCTACAAGAAAGACAGGTGACATGTCCCTAAAAGCGTAGGTTTCCGGGTCCCTACCTTAAGGACGAAAAACCCTTAAAAGAAATGGCCCTACACCCTTATACTATAAATCCCTATATGGTCTATGAACCTTAAGCCCTTTTAGGGTTCATTTCGTCTTTAAGGTAGGCATCCCTAAACCCCCAAACTCCTCCTACAACCCCTTCCAACTACTACCCTCGCAGAACCCGTAGCAGGAATATTTCCAAGATAAAGCTCCCAAGCCCGCCTAAACCCCAAATCCTAAACCCCTAATTGAGGCCTGGTTTAAGCCTTAATTAAGGGTTTAAGGTTTAAGCCCTGGTTTAAAGCTCTAGATCGGAGACAGTGCCCAGGCCCATCGACCTCGGCAGGGACGGCAGCGTCGAAAAAATCACGGCTGCTGCCCGGGTACTTTGTCCGCCTTATCGGTTTGAGGTTCAACATGGCTTAAGGTTTTAGGGTTGAGGGTTTAGGGTACAGGGTTTGAGGTTTCAGGGTTTTAGCGTGTTTAGGGTGTTCGGTTTACAGTTTTGGTTTTGAGGATAGGGTAAGTATCCTCCATATCTAGGTTCCTGAGTAGTACCCTTGTGCCCTTTTTGTGTTGGGGTTCCAGTACAAAACCCGAATAGTAGGGGAAGGGGACCTTTATCACGAAGGGGCTACTCAGGAACGTAGTCTTATTAAGTTCTAGAACACGGGTTGGATTGGGTACCTCTTACGGACGAAGTGAGAGATTACGGTTTAAGGTTCCGAAACCATATAGGGGTCCATAGTATAAGAGTATAGGACATTCACCTTTAAAGGGGACTTGTTTTGGAACCTTATAGTACCCTCAAACGATGCCCCATTATACGGTTAATGATTTAAATCCTGCAGAATATAATGAGGAATACACCATAATTCCCATATTCTAGGGTCATGAAAGGTAATTTTTTTCAGGAATTCAGCATTTATATCATCAGCCGCAGTACCCTGGAGGCTCCATATATCGTACCATTACGGAACTAGGTCCCTAAAACCCTGGTGAGGATGGTCTTTTGGGGTCTACTTCCATAATGGTACCATCTATGGAGCCTCTGGGTACCCTATACTACCCTTAAGGGTCATTTGGTCCCTACAGGCCGGGTTCAATGCAAGTCACGGGTGAATTCCTCCCACCACTTAGATACCTAGAAGTAGAGTAGGTAACCTTTAACATTTTTGGGGTAGTATAATCCTTATATAATCCTTGTATTATGAAAAAGGTTAACCTTTAGTTCTCCATGATACCCGACAAGTAGGGATAGCGAACGGGGGAACGTTAAGGTTCAGGATTTAGCGGTTTAGGGGATTAGGGTTTAGGGGTTTAGGGGGCTGGCTACAGGGATTCCTTTAAGGGTTCTATGAAGATTCTACAAAGGTTTAGGATTTAGCGGTTTAAGGGGTTAGGGCTTCAAGTTCAAAGTTTTTAGGAATTGGGTCCTTGGGGTTTCCTTAGACCCAGACCCCCGGGAGGATCTAAAAAGTAGATCCCCTAATTTGGGACCCTAGCTACTAAGGGTACTTTATAGGAACCCCCTTAAGGGATCTACTTTTTGGATCCCCCCGGGGTCTGGGGATAGTGAACGGGGGAACTTTAAGCTTTTTGTCCTTATATATTAGCTCTAAGCTGTCAAAGTTTGAACTTTCTTTGGGCCCGGTTGTTGAAGAAGAGAGACCATAGGTTTGCCCTGTGTCTGTGCTCTGCTTCAAAGTTGGTTTAGGGCTTCAGGTTGTGGGTTTAGGGTTTAGGGTTTTAAAATTTTAGGGTTTAGGTTTTGGGGTTTAGGGTTTGGGCGTTTGCTTTGTTTGGATTCCTTTTTTTGTTCGTCTTCCTTTGCTTTGCCTTGCCTTCTCTTGCCTGGTTTGATTGGCTTGTTGGTTAGTTCAAGGACGTCGATGTGCTGAACCCTACTGGGCACAGAGAGATGTCAGAAAGGAAGGACAACATCTGACCCCTCAGCCAAAAGCCCTAAACCCCAAACCCTAAACGGGAGTTTCCGAAAATAAGGGACCTTAATGTAGTACCCTAAATAGTACTTGGTCCCTGGGCTATCTCGTATCACCTGGGTGTTTTACACATCTGCAAGGCGTCTACTTCGGGAACGCATTATAGACGATACATCATCTTATCAAGCTCTGCATCTGCACTTTCATATTCTTCCGCGTCCACACCGCGCGCTCGCATCTGTCAGTCTCAGTAGGCTTGCGCGCGCCCATCTTCGCACGACTGTGTGCTTGTGTATTGTAGACCATGTATACATCTTGGAGGGGGGAAGAAAGCAGTGCATTGTGAACCGTGCATTGTTGAAAAGCCCTTAGGATAGNGCGCGCCCATCTTCGCACGACTGTGTGCTTGTGTATTGTAGACCATGTATACATCTTGGAGGGGGGAAGAAAGCAGTGCATTGTGAACCGTGCATTGTTGAAAAGCCCTTAGGATAGCTAGGCAAACGCATTGATTTCTTATCGTGAAAGGCCTCCAAATCTACTATATACCACAGCGTCCACAACAAATCCGGCACTCTGGCCTATCTGCCCCGTGCTTCTGAAACCAGCGTCTAGCTAGTTCTGATGTGTAATTTCCTCGCTGATGTGTATTCTCCCAATTCAAAACCAGCGTCTGCCGGCATTGATGTGTATTCTCACCGACTGATGTGAGATAACCCCAACGCCGAGTAGGATCCTTGTTAGAAAGACCCCCAAATAAGGTACCCCGGAAACTCCCAACCCCTCAACACTAGACCCTCAATCCGAGACCCTACACCCTCCAGCATAAACCCTCAGTGCAAGGAGGGCACGGGGGCTGGGCGGCTTCACCTAATTACTGTGGGGGCCTACACCAGGGCACTTTCGTCATACATGGTCTTGACCAAGTATATGAGTTTAGGGTTTCGGGATAGGAGTTTAGGAGTAGGAGTAGGGATAATGCCTGTTTGTTGGTATGGATGCAATATCTAGTAATTAGGATTGAATTATGAAGACCCTCTTTGCTCACACAACTCCTGGACCGTAGTCACTGAGGCATGCTTCCGGCGATGGCATGGGACAGCTGGAGAGGTCTTAGCTGTCACCGTGCTTGGGCTGTGTCTCGCCTGCGAGCCGATCGTTGCGGAGCATTTAAACCCTAAACCCTACATTTAAAACCCTAACCCTAACACCAAAACCCTGAAACCCTAAATCCTAAACCCTAATCCCTAAACCCTAACAGGGCCCTAACACCAAAACCCTAAACCTACACATCCAAGGAGTTTGACGAACATCGTGCCCATCCAGGTGGGTCCAAAGGGTGCCACTTTAGGGATGGGTTTAGGGGTTTAGGGCTTAGGGCTTTAGGGTTTAGGGGTTTTAGGGGTTTTAGGGTTTATAAGGTTTAATGATTGTGTTTTTTCTGTCTGTCTGGTTGATGTATAGTTTTTGGGTTCAGGGTTTTGAGTGGGGCTACAGGCTTATGCAGCCCACATACCTCAAGCGCACACACAGGCACACTGACTGCGGGGTTGGCTGATTGACTGGCTGACTGACTAAATGAATGAAGGAATAATGAATGAACGACTTATCATACCTAACTTTGTGAAGTAGCTAGTTAGATTGCTAGCTAACTAACGAACTGACGACCGACCGACCGAACGAACTAGCTAACTTACTTGCTGATTTTACACCTTGCGGAGTTCCGTTATGTTCTCTGTCCAGACCCATTGTCTATATTATTACGCTATCTGTTGGCTGCCCGCACAGAATCGCACTTCAACCTAAACCTCAACCGCTTGTCCACTCACCTTTGCCGCCTTCTCGTCGGAACCCTCATGATGCCAACAAGAATGAACCTATTTTGGCAAATCGTAGCCGGTTCATAACCCTTCCACTCCGAAACAAGAAACCCTAGATCTTAAACCCAGACCAGGACTAGAACCCTTAACCTTAAGCCCTAAATTGTAAACTGGGCTCTTTTTGTTTGTGATTTCGTAATTTCGGGTCGGGGCGGGGCCTTGGACTCAGGAAATGGAGCCTGGGGCATATTCGGATTTCGGGCTTAGACTAGGGGCCCTCAATGCAAACCTTGTCTGAGAAAAGTACACTGAAAGTGCAAGTTGCAAGTTACGACATAGAGCCAAGATGATATCGTGACTAGTGAGTCTATGATTCAGGTTTAGGGTTTCTGGCATCCAATGTAGGGTTAGGTTTCGGGGTCTAGTGCTGCGAGGTTCAGGAAGTGGCAAGTCGGTCTTAAGAGTGGGTTCCCCGCGATCAGACTGCTGTGTACGAATTGCCCATTACTATAGGAGGTTTCACATAGATTTACTAACCTCTCCAGTGTTTGCTCAGCCTCAGCACTTACGACTAGGGCGCTTGTACTGATCCATGAGGTACTTGTATGTGTGAAGAAGGTACCTGTACCTTTACGTAAGATCTTAATTTCTGCCTCTGTACGAAGTCTCGAAATCTCCAGATCTTCGAAAACAAGATCACATACCCTAAAGCCCAACCCTGACATTCTGAAACTCTAAGAACTTAAGCAAATCATCCTGATAGGAGCTCTTTTAGGCATCCGTATAGACCCCATGTAGGAGCCCTTTTGACTTAGGAATCCTTATAGAACATGTCCATGATCTTTTGGGGCGCTCGCGTGGTTGCGTCTAGGCTGGCAAGAGCTCCCTGACAAAGTATTTCGAGAAGACTACCGGCCTCTTGCCCAACAACATTGGGGTTTCGGGGTTTGGGGTTCAGGGTTTTGGGGTTTAGGCTTTTGGAGTTTTACGGGTTTAGGGTTTTCGTTTACGTCAGAGGCGTTCGCCGGTGAAGCACAGCCAGGCCGCTCGCACTGTGCTACGCGACCACCCCAAGACCGCCCTGAAATCAAGCATTTTAGGGTTATAATTCTAAAGCCTTCTAGGCATCCCAGCCGGGGCTTCGGCATCACCGACGAAGGCAGTTACCTTCAACGGGGACAGGCAGCATCAAAGTGGGAATTATGAACGGCCGCCTTCTTCGACAGAACATGTACCAATTCATGGCTAATGGCTGGAGAGAGCCACCACCATGTGTGGCCGATGTGGCTAGGGTAACAGCTTGGTAAAGACAATACACCAGGACATATTATTATACAGGGACGCTGTGTGCTCCGAGCGGCGGCAAGTGTTTGTCCTGGCAGCTTTCTGGTAGGCTGTGCTGGCGGCCTTCGTGACAAAGCGACACAGGCAGCAGTGCATGTGCGTTGTCTGTGAGATTGTCTTGGCGGTGCCGGAAGAATCAGTCCGCTTTCTGAGCGGCTGTCCTGGCGGCGGTTGTGACAAACTGATGCAGGCAGCAGCCTATGTGTAATACCGCTGAGTGGGATGTAGTCGTCCAGCTATACCCAGGCTGTGTGTGTGTGTGTTTTTCTGCTGCTCGCGAAGCTCGGGCCGCTTCTGGCTCTGCGTGGCGGTTGTCGAGCCCTGTTGAAAGCGGATTTTACGGTTAAGGGGTTTTAGGTGTTGTGTTTGGGGTTCAAGGCTGGGCTTAAATGTTATGAGACCGGGTCCTTGCAATCATTGGGATAGTCTGATAGTCTGAATGAATAATTTGTGTGAGGTGTTGTGTGAGCGAGAGTGTGAGCGGAAGTGTCAGGTTGTGTGTGAGCGGGGATGCTAAGTGTGAGGTTGAGTGTAAGAGGCAGTGTGAGGGTTGAGTGTGAGCCGGAATTCTGAGCCTGAGCGGAAGCGTGAGGTTGTGTGTGAGGGGAATTGTGAGGTTGAGTGTGAGCCGGGATTCTGAGTGTGAGCGGAAGTGTGAGGTTGAGTTGACCGGAAGTGTGAGGTTGATTGTGAGCGGGAGTGTGAGGTTGAGTTTTAACGGAAGTACACTCCCGGATCCCGCTCACAATCACACTCGCGCTTCGAATCCCGGATCCCGCTCACACTTAATTTTGTGCTGTAAAACACTGCACAAAAGTGTGAGCGAGATTGTGAGCGGGAGCGTGAGCGGGATCCGTAAGTGTGGGCGGGAGCGGAATCTGAAATTTGAGCGGGACACTTCCGCACACACTCCCGCCCACACTTCCGCTCACACTTTTTGTGCTGTACAGCACAGCACGAAAGTGTGAGCGAGAGTGTGAGCGGAAGTGTGAGCAGAAGTGTGAGCGGGAGTGTGAGCAGAAGTGTGAGCGGAAGTGTGATCGGGATCGGGATCGGGTAAGCGTGTGAGCAGGAGTGTGAGCGGCGTCCCGACCAACGCATGCCCCGCCCTGCCCCGCCCGCTCACCCCGCCGCCCCGCCGGCGTGGAGGCCCCTGAATGTTTTCTCACACTATCGTTCACACTTTTCTCCCACTTCCCGTTGGGCTGGTTATTCATGCTCACACGTTCGCTCACACTCTATCTCACACTTCACGTTGGGCTGCCAATTCATGCTCACACTTTCGCTCACACTCAAACTCACGAAATATTTGTTTGCTGGCATCCAGAGTTTGCCGGGCAGCGGGTCTCATAACTTTTTTGTTAGGTGTGGGGTTTTGTTCCTCGAAGAGCAAAGGCCCATTCTTCAGGGACCACTGATATGGAAAATGAAAACTGTTATACAATCGTGGAGATGTGGAGCTGCCTCTAGCGCAATTAACGTTTAGGGGCCCAGGGCGCAGGGTTCAGCATTTAAGGTTAAGGGGTTTAGGTTCTGGCTTCTAGGGCTACTAGGCCTAAACTGAACCATAACCGAAACCCCAGTTCAAAGGCCGGAAAGTCTTAAATTTCAGAGCCCGGACCCGACGTCCTATTTCCTAAACGCTGAACCCGCCTAACCCGTAAGTCTACCTCCAAGACCGGGTTAGGCTATTTAGGGCGATATATCCTATCCGTCAAAAATAAACTATATAGGTTATCTATATAAACTAACTATAGGTTATCTTATAGGTTAATGCTATAGGCTATTTGATTGGTAGTATAAAAATAGCCTATATCCTATTATAGAATATAGCCTAGAAACTGCATGCTTTGTTGGAGAAATTTATTTTGGTTAACATTCAATTTGACAGAATTTGTGGATAGAAACATATGAGGCTGTTATGTTTTTTCTAAGTAACAGACCTGTGCTTTTTGTGCACGGCACGGAACATGTATTTTTGCTGTTTGCCCCTAGCTGTCACTTAGATCTTCTTGCATATAGCTAACATACGGCTGGCTCCTCAGATGACTCTAAGTTATTATACATATCCCGAGGTTTGGGGGTTTTGACAGGTATAATTAGGTAGATAGGTCCAGATTGGTGGCTAGGCAGGGCAGCTAGGTCTTTGGGTTGGCTTGGTCCCTAGGTACAGGCTTGCTATAGGTAGGTCTTTGGAGTATGTGTTTTGCGGTTTGAGCTTGGGGGTTTGGGGGGATTAAGCTTCCTGGGTTGAGGGGGCTTGGGGTTCCGTGTTAATGGGTTTCGGGTTGTAGGTAGTTCTATGGGATGCGTGTATTGGGGTTCGGGCTTGGGGGTTTTGGGGTTAAGGTTTCTGGGTTGAGGGGGCATGGGGTTCCGTGGTAATATGTTTGAGGGTTTGGGTTGAAGGGTTTAGGGGTGTAGGGTTTCTTGAATGAGGGGTCCTTGGGTTCGGTGTTCAAAGGTTTTGGTGTTTGGTCTTAGGGGGNGGTTTGGGTTGAAGGGTTTAGGGGTGTAGGGTTTCTTGAATGAGGGGTCCTTGGGTTCGGTGTTCAAAGGTTTTGGTGTTTGGTCTTAGGGGGGCTTCGGGACTTCAGGTTGAGTGTTTCGGGGTTTTGGAGGGTTTGGGCGGTTGCTAGGTTCAGGGTCTTGGGGTTTCTGGGTTAGGGCTTGAGGTTGGGATGTAGGGGGTTGACGGCTTGGGGTTTTGGGTCAGGGCTTGAGGTTGGTTGGGGTGTAGGGGTTTGAGCGCTTGGGATTTCTGGGTTAGGGATTCATCGGCGTGCAGGGGTTTGAGGTTTTGGGGTATTGGTAGGTTTAGGGTATATACGTATATAAATAGATAG
>BGNK01000109.1:85090-154500 GCA_003297005.1 Symbiodinium sp. clade A Y106 | reverse complement strand
GGGTATCACTATCGAAACGAGTCTAGATTTCAAGAAAATCGTTCAACACAGGTCGGTCTTCAACACAGTTCCCTATATCGCACAAGTGTTTTATCGAAACAACACTGACTTTTTCCTGCATGGATTTCCATTGATTTTATGCTTCCAGCATATGCGAAAATCTCCTATTCTACCATATCACCTGTTTTTGCATAGTCTATTTGATACATCACCGAAAAAATAGACTATGGATTAACACTGATATATATCGCCCTAAATAGCCTAACCCGGTTTTGGAGGTAACTGCGCAAATCAGACCGCGAAACCGAAATTCCCAAACGCTAACCCCCTATATCCTCTTACATCCTAAACTACACCCTATACCCTGAGCCCCTAAACCCTGAACCCTAAACCCTTAAACCCCAAATCCCTAAACCCGAAACCCCTAACCCCTAAACCCTAACCTCTAAACCCCTAAACCCCATACCCTGAGCCCCCAAGCCCTCCAAATGAACCTCACGCCCAGGCCCCAGCGAACCGAAAGCAGAGCCGGCCCCTTCGATGCCACGAGAAAAATCTTTTGAGTTCACGCCTACCTGGACCCCCAAAAAAGCGATAGGTTTGAAACCTAGACTCATATCATGAAACCATAAATTGTGGAACCCGAATGGGTGGGTCATTCAGGGTTCTATTCAGGGTTCAAGTAGAGTTTAAGTTTGAGGGCTTTTGGTTTCGGAGTCTGGTGTTTTAGCTATTTTCCTTTAAGGATTGGTCTCAGGGCTTTCTAAGGGTGAAAGGGTTTCAGGGTTAGGGTTGAGGGTTTTGGGGGTCTAACAGTCGGAGGGTTTGGGTTTGGCGGGTTGCGGGTTTAAGAACTTAAAGGGTTCCTTTGTTTGGTGGTCGGTTTAGGGGTGACTTGAGGACTCCAGACTCCAGGTGTTTAGGCTTTAGATCTTGGAAACCATCTTGTCACTAATTAATTTGCTGCACCTTTACTGTTAAACCTGTTTGAATTACGAGTACTTGGGCATTTTAGGTTTAGACGGTTGCGGTTGCTTGAAATAGGCATCGCATAGTTCTTGGTTCTATATTCCGACGTTCCCAAGGTGGCGTGACATTTTCACATGTGGGGGTTTAAGGTTTGAGGGTTTAGGTTCTATTGAAATGAGGGTTGCGGTCCGCGAGGGAGCAAGATGGAGGGTTCAGTTGTTTTTTCCGCGGTGCTTAGTTTCCGTAATTATGTTGTATGCTTGTACAACATTTAGGACGTGAGAGCCTTATGTTTTTTATGCCTTGCTTTCTTTCCAGTATTAAACCTGTGAACGGTTGGGGGCCTTGCAACTCAGCAGGGGCAGCTTGTGAGTGTTTCGGGACTCTATAGGACGGTATGGCGACGTTTGCTTTTTTTTTAAAGGCTCATTTGGTCCTTAAGGATAGGTGCCTTTGGGCCAGATAGTGGGTTCTTTGGGGTCGAATAGAGGCTAGATGGAGGGTTTAGCTTGGATCAGATACATGCACATACATATACTTCGGCGTATATATATATATATATTTATATACATACATATACATATATATATAGTAATATAGTAACCCTGTCAGGCTTACTCTGATGTAGTATCCCCTAAAGTAACCCTTGCGGAACTCTCAAACTCATCTCAGAGGCGCCGAAGCCTCTGGCGAAGTTCTTCCAAAAAGCCCAAGGCTCCCCGGCTTCAGGTTCCTTCCTTAAGGATGACACGAACCCTACAAGGGTTCCTTTTAAGGGTTTCTTTCAAGGTTCCTGTAAGGGTTCTATAGGGGTATTATGGGTTTGGGGGTTCAGGGTTTTTTGGGGCTTTGGTGTAGATTAAGGGCGAAATCAAGCCTAAGGGGGCTTAAGGTTCGTATACCATATAGGGATTCATAGTATAAGGGTCTAGGGCCCCTACTTTTAAGGGTCATTTGGTCCCTTAGGGTTTGCTTCTTCGGGGGATTATGTGTGTTCAAGCATGTTCAAGCTTTAGGGGTTTAAGGGGTCTAGTGGTTAGGGAGTTCAGACTTTAAACGTTTAGGCTGTTTTGGTGTTTAGCATGTAGGGGTTTAGAATTCAGGGGTTCCGGGGCTCAGAGCTTTAGAGGTTGAGGGGTTTAGGGCTCAGGGTCTAGGGAAACCGATTAATTCGGCTGAGACACCACTTGTCCAACAGTGCGGTGAAGATCCTAAACAACAACCCGCCACCCACCTCGCATCAGGCTAACACACGGTTTGCCGCCGTGTCCAGGCATTAATGTATGGGCCTTGATAAGTAGAATATGGCTTTGGAATATATTATACTATAGCTATAGTAAGGAGCCCCCAAAACCCTATTCTAAGTATCGGATGGCGATCTCCGGCATGGCCGGACTGGACACTCTGGTTGGAAGCCAACGCCAGCCCGGGGCGCTTTGACGGTGCCCTTGTATGGCATAACCCGGGGTCCACAACCGCGGTGGCCCTCTGAACTCTCTGCCACGGCCTTGGCCATGGCAGGCTTTATGCCGCAATCTGAATGCCTCATCTGGGTCCAGGAGCCCTGGGGAAGCCTGTGGAAGCCCTAGCAGCCGTGCGGATGGGTCGCCGACCCGGATGCCGGAGCGTGATTCGATGGGGCCCGTGAGATCGATACGCAAGTGAGTGTGGGGACCTTATAGCGTGCTCGAGCCGTGCGCTGTGCGCTGCCGCGACGCTGCTCGTTTGAGCATGGGCGGCGGAAGTTGTTGGCACTATAGTCCTTTGTGTCACTAGTGCATGTGGCAGTAGTGGACTGCATGGCACGGGCAGTTGAAGTGTGGAGGTGCCAGGGTGAGTGGCGGTGGATTGCATGGCATGGGTGGGATGCTGATACGTCTCGCAGAGCACCCAGCCTTTGAGGGTTTAAGACCCCAAAGCCCTTAAACTGGAACTTCAATCCCATGCGTGCCCCAGCTACTTAATCCCCGAGCACAAGATCTTGCAGCCAAACTGCAGAAGACCCCATCAAAATCTCGTAAACCTTTCGAAAACAACGCAGTACGGATTTCTCGGAAGTTTCTGATAGGCTTCAAGTTCCTCGGGAAGTCATTTCGTGATTCTTATGTCCAGCCGGAAATGCCCAAGTTGACCGTTGTCGTCGCTTGCAGGTGTCTGATCATCGCCTGAGGCCTGAAATGCTACAAGAAGGACTTTAAACACTAAAGGTTACCTACACTGAGCTCAGAAGAAGCACCTCAACTTAGCGAGTCTTTGTGGTAAGAACCACCCTAAGCCCTAAGCCGAAAAAACCCAGCGTCGCTTGATGCAGCTCCGTCAAACCAAGGCAGTGGGCAAGCTGCTGCCGATGGCACTTCGGAGAAGGCAGGTTCCCAAACCTTCCCAAATCCCTTAATTAAGGAATATACTTTAAATTATAGTAGGATCCCTAATATGATTTAAGGTATATTCCTTAATTAAGGGATTTTGGAGGGTCTGAGTTCGTTTACGAACGTTTGCAAGGGTCTAGGTCCCCAGTGGTACCCGCTTGTTTCTGATCTAAACATACGTAAACCCTTTTTCTCTGAGGTTTCGTTGCATACAACTAGGAGAAGAGAAGGCTTCTCTTATTGTTACGGGTATACTGGCAACATAGTTTCGGAACATGCACCATCGTGGTGACTCTACTGGTGCTGCGTGCTGCACCTGCTGCTGCCTGCACGACTGCGACTGTTGTTTCTGCTGCTGCGACTGCTCCGACGACGACTACAACTCCTCCTCCTCGTACTACTACTACTACTACTACTACTACTACTACTACTACTACTACCACTACTACTACTACTACTACTACTACTGATGTTACTACTGTTACTACTGTTACTCCTACTACTACTACTACCACTACTACCACCACTACTACGACGACGACTACGACTACTCTCCTACTCGTGCCACTGCTACTGCTACTTGCAACCGGTGCTGCTGGGTCTTCACCGACCACTGCTGAAGCAAATACTTCGGTATCTATATTGTTGCCTTGAACAGAACAACAGACCACGGAAATCCTTTCCCTGATGGTCTGTATACCTATTCGGAGTCCGTACAACACCAATATGGTGACATTATACCTTGGGCCAAATGACCCGTAAACGTTGTGACAGTTGAGTGTTGAGCCTTTTAGGGTACATGGTGTCGTGGGGGTACCCTACATCCTAAACCCCGAAACCTTAACCCTAAAACCTGAACCTCAACATCAAAACCCTGCCCAACCATCGGACCAGCGCTTTTAGGGTTGGGGGTTAGGGTTTAAGGTTGTATAGAGGGTTATCGGGGATTGTAAGGGCCTGCAAGGCGTTTTGGGTGTCGAGTGGTTTTCGGATTTCGGTTACTGTTCAGGGCATTGGTGTTCGGCTTGGTGCTTCGGATTTAGCGCGTCAGTAGTCAGTAGGGTTTGGGCTCAGCTTTGCTACCTTAGCAACAAGGCTTGGCAGCGTGCTTTCAACACGATCATCCGGAGCCCCGAACTATCACTCAGCATCTTTCAACCCTTTCAGATGAATTCAGGGCCGAGGTGGAAGGTCAGCAGCAACAAGCACAACAACACACACACACATGATTCTATGCGCATTGTGAGTACCGGCTCGCCAAAGATTGAACTGCCATAAAACCCTAAGCCCCTAACCCTCAGACCTATATGCAGAACCCTTTCAGGGACCTAAACCAACAACCCTAAGACCACAACAACGGCTCGAACCCCTGAACTTCGAACCATAAGAAGACGTAAGTAAGCTCACACCTCGGGTCTTGCATCAGGGTTCCTTTTTGGGGCATAACTTATACGATGATAGGTACAATAAGAAAACCCAAGGAACAGCAGCACTAGACTGATCATTGAGGCGAGCCTTCTCGCAGCAACCGGTCCTTGTCAAAGAAGTTCATTTGCCGTAATGAGTCCGTAGAATCCGACTTGCACGCGGTACGGGCGTCTGCACTAGAATCTAGAAGTTACCATGCGGGCTTGCATAAGTAGCTTCCATATACATGCACTTAAACCACGATTTCGGTGCGTAGGAGTCTTGGGGCAAGGGACCATAGAGGGGTCCAACTGGTTCAGGCCGCGACGACTGTGCCAAAGCCGCCAGTCTTCGAGGCTTTCACTGCTTGGGGTTCTGTTAGGGGCTGTTACAACCACAGGATATGGGTTTGGGTTTTCAGGGTGTAGGGTTTGGGGTTTAGGACCCTAAACCCTAAACCCCTAAACCCCTAAAACCCTAAACCCGAAACCCTAAACTCTTAGACCCTAAAAACCCTAGACCCCTAAACCACTGGGACCCACTATGAAAAGAAACAGTGAGCCAAAGCAGTACTACATTGTAGGGCCTAGGTTCCGTAAATTCCCAGACCTTCCAAAATCCCTTAATTCAGGAATATACCTTAAATTATATTAGGATCCCTAATATGATTTAACGTATATTCCTTAATTAAGGGATTTTGGAAGGTCTGGGAATTTATGAGGGTGGATTGCACCCGCAGGCCCACTGCATCCCCAGATCCTGACGCACAGCGGAGTTCTCGGAGTTCCCATACCCTGACCCCATTCAAGTCTAATCCTGGGCTTTGGAGTACCATACTTCAATACTTTTATGTTAACTTCCTTTTTATAACCCCCCCCCCCCTCAATTACAAAACCCCACCCCCGAATCTCAATTATAAACCCCCCCTCAATTACGAAACCCTCCGCCGGCTATTAACAAAAATGCTGTCTTGTTCTGTGTTGTATGTGTGTAAGTCTGCAGAGAAAGAGAAACTGCAGCTACTACGACCGCTTCAAGTCTGCAGAGAGAGAGAGAGAGAAACTGAAACCATTGTGATACTGTACTACTGTACTACGATGACCGACGCCCCCTCAATAGTCAATCCCCCCCACCGAGGTCAGCAATCAATCAAGGGGGGGGTTATTAAAAGGAAGTTAACATTTTTTCCTAAAGGAGCCATTATGAAATAAAAGTGTATACTTTTTTCTCCCTGGTTACTTAAAAGCCCAGAATCCTCACCTTATCCCTGATCCCGAAATCCAAAACCCCAAGCCTTTGACCCTTCATTAAAAAAACAAACAGCTCAACCATGGACGCCCTTTGGTCTTCGCAGCTCTGGAGCACGTACACAACACCGTATGATGTCATACAAAAAAACAATGTCTTATGATTACACCTAAACCCTAAACCCAAGGCCTTAACCTTCATCCCCCTACTGTTGACCCCTACCGAAAGACATTAGCCTAGAGGCTCCACATATACTATCATTATGGAGTTAGGTCCCAAGAAGACCATTCTTATTATCAAGCTTTAGGGACCTGCTTCCATAGTGGTAGTATATGTGGATCCTCTGGGTAGGCCATGGCAGTGGATGAGAGTGTCCTGGCCGAGCTTCCTCTGAACCTTCAAGAGGCTGCGGTTTTATTGTAGAAGGCTGAACAGCCAGCGTTCCTTGAAGGGTTCCTGCAGGGGTATCTAAATGGGGTGCCATAAGTTCTAGAGAGGCAAGATGGCTAACATGGAAGCCTGAAATAACAAAGAGACTAGTCCTTGGGATTCCCGGTGCAATGTTGTGGCCGTGCAAGGGACCTTTCAGTGATCCCAAGAGGGTCCATAAACACTCCTATTATGGAATTAGGGTCCCAAAACCATAGCAGGGATGGTCTTTTGGGACCTAATTCCATAATGGTAGTGTATATGGACACTCTGGGATCCATAATGATTCTACAAGTTTTTACGGCTTTGGGTTCAGGGTTGCAAAAGAAGCCTGGGTGAGTAGTACCACGAATCCTCCGGGTTCCTTATTATACTTAGATTCTAATTAAGTGTATATATAGGTTTAGGGTTTAGGGTTTAGGGAAAATATGTATAATACGAAGCCACAGTTCCGAAGTCCCTATTTCCAACCGGCACGGCCCGAAAGGCAGGCGGTATTCGCCTGTATAGTCTGCGAACGCGACTCATTCGCCATCTTCGCCAAGGGGTACGGTATAAGGCTCATATTAGTTCCATTTTGTGGATTTTGTTTAGGATCCTATAAGGTAATCCCAAAGAGGAGGTGCAATGGAGCCTATGGGTATACCCTATAAGGCTCCTAGTGGGATCCGAGACCTCAGCCACAAAACCTAAACCCTCCCCTAGAAACCCAGGGACTCGTCCCCTAGAAACCCAGGGACTCGTTTAGGAACCTCAGGACGGTTTAGGGTTTAGGGACAAGTCCGGGGTTTTCACATCTCATGACGTGGCGTCTATAACTTCCACGCGCCAGGGGTTTGCGCCGAGTTCGTTCCTGTTGGCAGCAGAACCGTCAACCAAAGAAGCCCCAGACCTTATTCAGGGTCGCGTATAGAGCTCTGCATGCACCGCAAAAGGGCATAAGGTTCAAGCACCCGAATAATGGGGTTCAAAGTGGGGTATAGGGCCGGATATGGCCATACTCTTCAGGTTTATATAATTATGTGGTAGGGAGTTAAGAGTTTGAGGGAAAGAGGCCTTCGTATTGCGAAAAGGGTCCAAGTAGATAATTTTTAATCGTATACTCTCCCACAAAGCTAGAATCCTAAACCCAAGTGCCTAAGCTCTTGAACCCTAAACTCCTTCAGCCCTACACCCGAAGCCTAACCCCCCCCTTACCCTTATAGAAACCTCAGAGCCAACCCCCAGCGCTTTGTAGCACCCTTGTGCGAACCCCTTGAGGAGCCTCTTGTAGGAGCCCTCAAAGGGAGCCTTGTTTCGCCATAAACCCCTGAACCCCTAAACCCAAAACCCTCCTTATAGGAACCCCTTAAAGGAGATTCTCGTACAGACCCACAAAAGAAGCCTTGTTTCGCAGGAGATCCGTCGCGAGCTCCGGCTGGGCAAGCGCCCGAGTCAGCTCGGTGACCAGGCTCCGGATCCTCTGAGAAAGGGAGGGCCAGGGCTACCAGGGCATTAGGGTGTAGGGTTTAGGGTTTAGGGGTTTAGGGTTTAGGGTTTAGGGGTTTAGGGTTTAGGGTTAGGGTCCTTGAGGCTTACCAGAGGTGTGCTACAAGCGTTCAGGGCTTGGAGCATAATTAGAGGTGTTGGGTGTTTTAGCGTTTTGGGGGGTTTCGGGCTTCGGGGTTTTGGTGTTTCGGGCTTTACTAGGGGTACCTGAAAGGCTCCTTTAAGACGGTTGATGGACAAAATCCTGCATGACCCTAAGGACCCTAAACTATGGGAATTATGGTATATTCCTTATAATGGGTAATGCAGGATTTTGTCCATCAACAGGAGTACTGCTATAATCTGCTCTACGTGTTCTAGGATTGAGGCTTTAGGGTTTGGGGTTTTGGGCTTCGGGTTTCTGTCTGAGACAAACAGATATGCTGAAGTACATAGGAAGGCCTATAACTGATACAACACAGTTAATTAGCAGTCAAATTCCGATGACGTTAATATACATTTACAATATGATGCCTCTACGTATGTCGTTTTGCATTTTTGTGGACATACATCTGAACATACGTAAAGAGCGATATTGACATGTACATACATCGCAGCCTGATAGCACCCCCTTGCTCAACCGTTTGTTATTACGCTACATTAAAGCTATATGCTGGACCCGAGCATCAGATTATTGGGTGTCCTGAACCCTTAGGCTACTGTTGATGGACAAAATCCTGCATTACCCATTATAAGGAATATCCCATAATTCCCATAGTTTAGGGTCCTTAGGGTCATGCAGGATTTTGTCCATCAACAGTATGGGCTCTCTGAACACTTCTCCAGGCCACTGCGAAGCGCGCCCGGTGCGAAATTGTCGAAATCGATGAGTAGCAGCGGATGAAAGAAGCATTTGCTTTAGCGTGCAGGGGTGTCAGGGTTTAGGGGGTTTCAGAACATCAGCAAGCTGTGGACGTGTCTTCTTGTTCAATTTATTCGTAGAAAGGCAAACCAATTGTCTTGCAGATCTGCAGCGGCAGACTACCCTAAACCCCAAAACCCTAAATGCTGCCTACCCTGTCACTGATCATGTCAGTCATGATTGTCAGAATGCATTTGCTAGTCGATGATGACAAACAGTAATGATGAGGACGGTGACGGTGATGAAGAGCGCGATGACGATGGTGATGAAGACGTCGATGACGATGATGACGATCACGATGATGATGATGGTGATGGTGACGATGATGATGTCCGTTATATTGAGATATGGGGGCAGCGACGGTCATGCAGATGATGTTGCGTCTAGTCTGGATGAGCAGGCAGGCCGCAGCCAGTTTCACAAAGGCTCCAGTGCCTGGCACAGGGTTTGAGGGTTGAACTCGCCACCCAGCTTGTTCCCTCCACGGTGAGCCCCTTCTGTTCGAAGCTACCAGGGCTTGCAAGCACTTGTATCAGACAATTTCGAAACAAGGCGAGCTACGTTTACCTAGCCTGCGTGAGCTTAAGCCCTAAATCAGGAACCTCGACCATGAATGACAGGTGCTCTCAAAGCCCCAAGTCCTGAAAACTCAGATTCCTTAATAGGCCGGAGCTCTCGGACATCTCTTTGAGAGGTGTCGCGAGTGTTGTTTAGCTATGGACCAGACTGGTGAGATGCCAGACATGGAGGCTCTCTTGAGGGTTTGTAATATAGGGGCCTTTCTAATTTGAATGGGGTTTTTGGCGCCCATTGTACTATAATTATGACTATAGGTTTCATTGGTTTTCAGGGATTTAGGAGTAAGGGAATTTCTTAGCTAACGTTCTGAGTACAGTGTTTTTTAAGGCACCGTGCTGAAAGTTCAGACTGTTGCCGTAGTGCGGGGAACTAGGACTTCGTGGTGGCAGCATTTCAGTCATCCCTAACCAACCCTCAAAGCCCTAAACCCCAAAAGCCTTAAACATCCCTAAACGGTCAAGCCCGCAAAACCCTTCGAGCATCAAATGCCCAAGCGTCGCGACTCGCATCCCTTAGCCGATCGGACTTTGCACCCACCTACACAACCAAGCAAGCCTGATCCCTGACGCACTTGAAACTAGTGCCGCTGAACCTTGGACTCCGCCGTTACAAGTCGGGTGACCATCTCCACACTCGGTCGACATGATGTGCAGCAGTTTGTCATGAGCAAAAGCCGTCCGACGATCGGACAGTTTTCGCGATGTCTGACCCTAAGGGTCCATATACCCAACTAGTATATACATTGGCCCCAAAGTACATATATATATATAGGGATTACTTCAAGGCCAAAGTATATACTCGTTGGGCACATGAACCCTTAAGGTGAACACACACTTCGGCTTCGAGATTGGCGACTTAAGGGACGTCTTCGTTTTGCGATGCTTGCAGTCATGCCCAGTTGTCAGGGCCTAATATAGGGCCTAAATACGTATTACCTATAATATTTTGGGGCTTCCTTATTATAATTCTAGTATAATGGGCCCCAAAGCCCTATTCTAATTATTAAGGCCTCTATATTATGTCTACAGATGCATCTATGTACCAAAGCCCTAAAACTTCATACCCCTGAAGCACCAAACCCATAACTCCAAAACACCCTTCAAACTCTAAAGGCCTGTAAAGCCTCTGACCCTAAAAGCCCTAAATCCCCAAACCCTCAACATTTTGGAATGCCGGCAACTCTAAACCCTGCAAGCACTAGAAAAAAACAATGCCCCGAAGAATTTACAACCCTAAACAGCCCTAAACCATAGCAGCCGAAGAATTTTTAACCCTAAACAGCCCTAAACCATAAAAGCCCTCGGAAGCCCTGAACCTGGAAGCCCTCAGTAAAGGATGCCGAAAAAGAAGCCTTTTAGAAACTCTGATAGAACCTTTGAAGGAAGCCTACAAGCCCTAAGCAGCCCAAAGCCCTAAACCCTAATTAACCCACAGGCCCCATGGGGAGCCCCAGAAAGTTGGAACATGGATTTGCGGGGATTCCCACGGCTTTATCTTAAGGGTATGAGGATACTGATGTTCCAACTTTCTGGCTTCTACAGTACAGCCTAAACTAGGACCTAGGGTAGGCCCTTATTCCCTTGTTTAGGGTTGAGGTTCCTTCATAAGCCCCTTTTTGCCAAAAAGTACTCATGGGCTTCTACTGTAAAGCCTAAACCCAAACTCCAAAACCTAACCTCTCAGGCACCCTGAACCCGCTTAATTTAGGCCCTACCAGCCCTGCTCTAGCCTTAAAGCCTTGAAGCGCCCTAAATCCCCCTAAAAGTACAGGGACTCTTCAGGAAGAAGCCCTCCCTGTAAAGCCGAAACCCTGACTGTAAGAAGCCCTGAAAGAAATCCTTGAAGGGACCCTTAAAAGGACTCTTATAAAGGACGCCTTTAAACAAAACCTAAACCCTAAAACCTAAAGCCCTCAACCCTCAACCCTTAAAAAGATCCCTTAGGGAAGTCGGAAACCACTATAGAACCCTTATAGTAGACCCCGTAAAGCCCTATAAAGCTTAAACCCTCAAAGGACCCCTTTAAGCAGCCCTAAACCCTAAAACCTAAATCCTAAAACATAAACCCAAAACCCTAAACCCTTAAACAGCTCCCTTAGGGAAATCGGGAAGCCCAACATCCCTTTAAGGAACCCTAGACCCTAAACTCTAAACCCTTAAAAAGACCCCTTAATTGGGGAAATCGGAAAGCCTGAAACAGGGCATCCCTAAAACCTAAACCCAAAACCCTAAACCTTTAAACAGCCCCCCTTAGGGAAATCGGAAAGCCTGAAACAGGGCATTGCCCCAATCAGCTACGACAAGCTCGTAGAGTCCCTGTCGGCCCGGTTTCGGGGGGGGCGTCTCTCAGAGCTTTGAGGGTTCCTTTAAAGGGTCCCTTTAAGGGAACCCTAGGATCCCTAGGATCCCTTTAAAAGGAGCCCGTAAAGGAAAACCCATGATAGAACCCTATAGTACCCATAAGGGAATATGGTTCCCGTTTAAAGGGTAATATAGGGTTCTAGAATAGGGTCCCCCTTTAAGCGATGCTTTTAGGGGTTCCTTTAGGGATTCCTTCAAGGGTTTCTTTAATCATTCCCTTAAGGGATCTTTACAGGCTTTCTAAGGGTTTAGGTGTCGGCCGGGTCCTGGGGTCTTGCTAAGGGGCTTTTGGGGTTTAGGGTAGTAGGGTTTTAGGGTTTTGAAGGTTCAGGGTAGTAGGGTTTTAGGGTTTGGGGGTTTAGGGTAGTAGGGTTTTAGGGCTTTAAGGGTTGAGGGTTTGGGGTTTAGTGTTTGGGATTTTGCTTGGGGCTTGTAGGGTGTTTCAAGCTTTTAGGGCTCTTTGGGTTCAGGGTGAAACGGGCTTTTAGGGCGTTTTTAGGCTTCCTTAGGGCTTCTAGTGCGGTTCGGGTTGTTTAGGGTTTTTAGTTGTATTTTACAGCTTGGTGGGGTTTAGGGTTGAGGGCTGTTGGGGGTGCAAGTAGGGTTTACGGGTTAGGGTGTGGGGCGTAGGGTTTGGGGTTTAGGGGAATAGGGTCTTGCTTGCCGTTAAGCGGCTGTCTAAGAGTTTCTTTAAAAGGGATCAACAAATACGGATTTCGATAGGGGTTTAGGGCGGAGGGTTTAAGAGATTGCTATTTGGGTTGGTTCCGGGGTTTTATGGCGCATTTGCCCAGGCTGTTCGTCAAAACACGCTCCTATCAACATTGCTTCCGGAGGAGGTTGCCAAAATTCAGGATTTGCACAAGCGCAGCGGAAGAAAGAGATTGATGTCATTGAGGCGGTTGCTAGTGCTTTTCTGCGTGCTGGTTTGATTAAAGAAAGAGAAGCCCAGCACTCACGACAGTCCCACTCATGTGCTGTGTGTGCGCCTGGTTATCGACAAGTGGTGTGGCATGTTGCGGCTTCCAGTATTTGTACAGTAGAAGTGGACGGTCGGACGCATGCGACAGACCATTTCTTCAGTTGAAGTGGGACATGTACAGTTTCGGCCTGTGGTACTGTTGATGGACAAAATCCTGCATTACCCATTATAAGGAATATACCATAATTCCCATAGTTTAGAGTCCTTAAGGTCATGCAGGATTTTGTCCATCAACCGTATGGTAGCCAGAGGCATCTCAGGGGTGTTGTAGCCTTTCCGGCTGCTCAGGGTTGGGGGTTTAGGGTCTCTTGGGTATAGTGTTTACGATTTAGGGTTTAATGCGGATTGAAACGGCTTTGTAGGGTCTATGGGATGTTTGGCGCATGCTTTTTCGCAGAGGTGTTCTATAGGAGCAGGATTCAGCAGCGCTATGCGGAGATCGTTTGGTGTTCATGGTTTCCGAATTTTGTCTTGAGGTGGGGGCCTGCCGGAACCTGAGCCGTTAGACAAGGGTATGGGGTGCGCTGTATCATGTAATCACAGCACAGTAAAAGGATATATGATTGCAAAGTCTTCAGACCGTGACATAGATTCCAGGATTTGGGATGTGAGGTTTCGGTTTTAGGGTGTTCCCCAAAGCCTGCTCAGAGTGTTTGGGTCCGGGTTTGCCGTGGGTGAGAGCTCTGTCTACTTGGTCATGATCACCAGCACTCACACAGTTCACAGAGACGCAAGAGTCTGTAACCTAGTGGACAGAAGTTACCAACATATTCCTTGACGTAGGCCTCCCCCAAAGGGTCCAAGTAATAGTATAGTATATACTTCGGGGACCCAAATACCTACTAAGTACCTACTAAGATGGTACTTGGACCCTTTGGGTCCCTGCCTATTAACTAGGGTATGAAACTTCCCAAGATCCTAGGCCCTCAGCCCCGACTGAGGCTAAGGCCCTAGTCTCAGAATTGTGGGCCTCCCTATTTTGGTTTTGAATCTGAGATCTCGCGAAAAGCAAGCTTCCAACCGGTTTTTCTAGGAATTCGTTCTTGAAGAGGTGGCTTGAAAAGGCTAGGGCTTGGGAGTTCCTTTTAGGGGCTCGATAAGCCTGAAAACATCTTCATACTGGGAACCGCCTGAAAGCAGCACGACGCAGGTTGAGCAGAAGGCCCACACCAGAATAGCAGCGCAGCTCGCGCAAGCTGGAGACATGAGGTCGGGATCCTAGCTCCCCTAGTGGTAATACGGTTGATGATATATGTCCTGCATGACCCATAATAAGGAATATACCATAATTCCCACAGTCTAGGGTCATCAAGGTAGTGCAGGATTTATATCATCAACCGTAGTACCCACATTGCCATTTCATTTGGGGGTCTCCTCATCAACAGTGAAGAATAGGATGAAGGATACAAGGGGGGTTGTTCCTGGGGTAAACACCTATATTTAGGTTCAGAGATTCCAGAAGCCTTCAATCAAAGAATGTACCTCAACTCCGTCTTGCCGATCCCATGCTGATATGGGGTATATGGCTTAATTCAAAGGGATCGAGTCAGTGGGGAGCTTGAATGGGGTTTAGGGTTCCTTAGGACGACATGAGCCCTAAAAGGGTTTAAGGTTCATCTGTACCATAGTATAAGGATTCAAGGTAGAAGGCCCCTACCTTTAAGAGTCATTTGGTCCTTAAGGTTTAACGGTTGGCTAGGATTACGGCTCGGGTTTAGCGGCAAGTATACGGATTGCTTTAGGCTTAAGGGTTTACTTCGGCTTCGTGGCAAGTGCGGCTGCTGCAGCCGTGGTTGGCCGAAAACCACGCCGAAGTCTTCCAGCATGTGCGAACTACCTGATACAGACATCGCCCCGCCATGAACGACATGATGTACGTGAAATGAAATTGCATGAGAGATCGAAGAACCACCGCCCGCCGGCCGAGTAGCTAGCCATTAGGCAGTCACCTGCGAAGGCCTTCCCGGGCACTAGGCGCATGATCTATGACACGTCCCAGGTCAAGTCTGTCACGCTAGCCTCTTGCAGCTGTGCTAGTTGGCAGCGGCGGGTGCGAAGCTTTCGACCTTATGGAGGGTGCTTTGCAAGCTTGGCTTCAGTCCGGTTGCAGACAGTGCCAGGAGACAGGCCCGTTCAGCTTAGCCTACCGATATGTCATAAGTTGGAAGGGCAACCAGACCGACGTAAAGGAGCTGGTACTGCGACCAGAACTCAGCCAACCCCAGTGCGAAGGGCCACAAGCTTGCCAGCAGCAGTGCCTTCATCGGCGAAATAGTTCATGGGGCCACACGGATCCATATGGTGTCCTATGTCACCGTCCTCGCAGAGGGCACCAGAGGAGAAGCGGGAGGCCAGGAAACGTCCCCTCCCCTAAACCCTATAAGCCCTGAACCCTGAACATGTTCGGTTCCGAAGATGTCCGTGGGCATGATAACTTCCTACGCCCTACGGCTCGTGCCTGTCTGAGGGTTCAGGGTTTAGCACAGGGGCCTAGGGCTTCAGGGTTCAGGGTTTTGTGGGTTTAGGGTTGAAGGCCGATCAACACCCCTTACAAGGCTACGGGTCCATGTGCCTATGTAGCCCTAAGGGTCCAAAGGACCCAATAATTAGGTACTTGGGTTTAGGATAGTAGTTATGTAGCTCAATATTTAGGAGAGTATATGATTATTAGGTACTCGGACCCTTAGGGTAGTGTATACTCGAGCTTTGTGTGCCAGGTCCAACTACCCAAATAGTAGGTAAACTCCATACTCGGAATGGCTTTGGGATAGTCAGCCCTATGCATGCCCTGTATCATCCAACCAATATCGTAGAAAGTAGGGTTTCTACGGCAGGAATTACTACGCATATAATAATATAGGTTCATAGGCCCTTTGGGATTGTAAAATCTTGACGTCCATACCAAACCGCATAAACCGTGACGACGCCTTAGTCATAGGTACACAGGGCCTGCATCCTAGACACGAAGCAAGAGTCTATGCCCTATAAGCCCTGGATCCAAAGCCAGTGTGCAATAGGGGCTATAGGCTGTAAACCCTAATGGCCCTAATCCCGTAAACCCTAAAGGCCCTTCGTTCCTTTGTGTTCGGTTCCAAAGATAAACATGGTTTATGGAGGAAGACTCTAGGGTTAGCAGCTACGCCAAAACCCCAAAAGCCCTACAGCCCAAAAGCCCAAAAAACCATTAGACCACAAGGCAAGAGCTCGAATTTCTGCTGCAAAGTGCGGGGTCCCAGAGTTGTCTTTGCCAAGCCTGTGACAGTTTCGGAAATAGGGATATTAGGGTTTAGGAATTAGGGTTTCGGGATTCAGGGTTAGGGTTTAGGCTTGGGTTTCGGGATTAGGGTTTAGGGTTCAAGGATTAGGGTTGAAGGTTTGGGGGACTTGTATACGGAAACAGAGGCTTAAGCCCAGGTAGGGGTAGAGTGCCGGCGTGAAGGTCCGAGGATCAGGGCTTGATGGTTTGGGCTTGTTTGGGGTTTAGGGTTTAGGGGTTTCGTATAGGGTTTATTTGGGGTTTAGGGTTAGTGGTTCAGGGCTTTGGGGTTTAGGGTTCAGGGTTTAGGGTTGAAGTAGTTGCCTTTTCCTTTGTAGGGATTGAGCATCTGGGTGAGAGTTTGTTTCTAGCGCCCCAGAGATGTCTTTGAGCAAGGTAGTTTTGGGGGCTGATGGTTTTTAGGTGGATTCCGGGCTTCTACGGTATGGGGGTTTGGTTTGGGTCGATGGCTTCTGCATGCTGCGGTTTTGGCCTTCGCTCGTCATGGTATGCAGCGGGTTAAACCGTGAACCCTGCGCCGTAACCCCTAAACAAAAAGTATATCCGAACCGGCTTGAGGTTTCTTAGAGGCTTTTTCCGATCAGGGATGCTAATTCTCCTTTGCCCTTGGTACCCAATGTTGCCCTTGAGTAACTATAGCAGTGCCCTTTTTCACTTCATCGTGGGATGGCTGTTGCAGACCTGGAAAACGGCAATGCCTGAGATATATTCAGTATCTTCCCGAAGGCAATACTCGCTTTTTGGTTCCTGTGTATCTCCTGAACCCTCGTCTAATGATCTGAAGCCATAAACCCCACTAAACCCTAAACACTAAACTCTAAACCCTAAAACTCTAAACCCTAAAACTCTAAACCCTAGAACCGTAAACCCTAAACCCTAAACTCTAAACCCTAAAACCCTAAACCCTAGAACCGTAAACCCTAAACCCTAAACCCCCAAACCTTTGACCCAGATTCGGAGCTGGTTACCAGACACAACCAGCTCTGAGGGATGCCATCTACCCCCGATGACGAACCTGTGCTGACCCCTCTTGTACCCCGAAACCCTAGCCCTAAGTGCCAAAGAATCCAGCGGACGTTAGGCTACTAGGTATATGCTTGAGTTTGGGGCAGTGGAATTCAAAGCCTTTCGTTGTGAAACTCCCAGGTCATGCTCTTCAGTTCTCGGAGCTAGACATCCATTGTCAATATCAGAGTTCATTGGCGTACAGAGACGCCAAACCACTTGTGAAATCAAGGAAGATACCCATGAGGCTCGTGGTTACTTTTTTTGGTTTCATGTTGTGAGTAGTGGGTCCCTTTAGAGTGATGTTAAAAAACCGCTTATTTTCTATAAAGGGGTTATGGACGCATAAAACACACCGCGCATCTTCGATGATTCAGGATACATTCCTTGACTACAGGTTCGGAGTCTGTGCCTGCTACTGTACTGGGGAAAAAATGTTTACGGATCTTTTGGGTTGGTGCAGTCAGGAGCTGCGACTGTTGTCGATAGACGAAGCCAAACTCCTGCATGGCATTGAGTGTGGTTGCGGGTTTAGGAGTTTAGGGTTCAGGGTTTAGGGTTTATGGTTTAGGGTAATTATTGGGGCATTTTTTACTTGTCTTGGATGATACCTCCAAACCATAATGGACTGGCATAGAGGCCGGGGAAATTGCCATGGTCTTTGTCCGTTCTGGCTCACGAGACTTCTCTGAATCCAAAGATTCAGCAGGGACCGTAACACATATCTAACCCTAAACCCCTCAACCCTGAACCCAAAACCCCTAAGCTCTAAACCCTTGTATAGGGGCTTGAACAAATACCGATAATATTGTGGGAGTTACTTATGATAACTATAGCATACAGGGCCCCGAAACCCCATTCTAACTATCAAGGCCCCTACTGTTGATTTCATAGAACCCTAGTATAGATCCCTTATGGACCCCTTTAAGGAACTCTTTAAAGGAACCCTATTCTAATTAAGGCCCCTATAATAGGCTCTAAACTCTAAACCCTAAGCTCCTTTGAGGCTTCCTTCAAAAGATCTCAAACCCTAAAATCCTAAGCCCTACAAGCGGCCTACAGGCTTCCTCCACGAGTTCGATAAAGGTTCTATACTATAGGGGCCTAAATAATTTCCAACACTATTTTGGGGGTTCCTTGTTAGAAATATATTACAATGCGCCCCAAAACCCTATTCTACTTATTAAGGCCCCTGTATCATAGACCGGCGGCTTAATGTCTCGACCTTTGAGGGCTCAGCCCAAATAGCATGGGGGACACAATCGCGGATAGAGTTCGAAGGCATATTATACTGTCCGTATACTAGGATTTCAATTGACATTCAATATTGAATAGCAGTGATTCCGGCCCCTGTAGTAGACCATGCTAAAGAGCTTCCCCGAAACCCACACCCAATAACCGCAACAAGCGAAGCTTAAGCTAAGCTGAGCCCCTCACTACATCGTCAAACCCTCAGGATATAAAGCCAACTTTCAGTTCTCTTTGGGAGCTGAGCAGTAGGATAACTACTGTAGGAACCTGATTAAGAAACCCTGGGGCTATAACCCCAAGATAGTAGGATTCATATAAGGAACCGTAATGAAGGCCCAGGTTTCTTGACCAAGTTCCTACATTACACCCCAATGCCCTGAACAGCCCTTAACCCTTGCCTCACAGATCCCGAGAAGCAGAGACACACCTCCGGCATGGTTTCGCGTGTGCTGCGTAGGGCTGCTGGCTTCTGGAGGTTCAGGAGGCTCGTTTCATTACTTCACGTATCTTATCTATATGTACATATACCTGCATTACTTTCCACGGTTCAGAGTCCAGAACCCTACGGGTCCATGAACTAGGAATGATATCGAAGCTGTCCCTAAGCCAAGTGCGTCATTATCATGTCCAAATTGAGGAAGCAGGTTTAGGGTATGCCGGGGCTTCATCGAGACTCATTGCGATCCGTTTCAGGGAGACTGCTTCGTGAACCAAAGGTGGTGGATGTTTCGAGATTCAGGGTTGGGGAGTTTGGAGCCGAGCTTTGGGGGGAAAGAAATTGCCTTGTAACTGCTGATGGACAAAATCCTGCATGACTCTAAGGACCCTAAACTATATGGGAATTATGGTATATTCCTTATAATGGGTAATGCAGGATTTTGTCCATCAGCCGTAGTAAGGAGGCCAAACAAGGCAGGTTTTTTGCAGGGTCCAGGCTGATCCATCGGAAGCAATCCAGGCTAAAGGCCTTGCTTGCATTTGTGAAGGCGTCGGGGCTGAGTTGCCTGTTACCTGTTGGTACTTATACAGTGCTACTTGAATTGACATTGAAAAGGTTAACCTCCCAGACCTTCCAAAATCCCTTGACTAAGGAATGTACCTTAAATAATATTAGGGATCCTATTAGAATTTAAGGTATATTCCTTAGATAAGGGCTTTTGGAAGATCTGGGCTCTTTGGGCTAGGGTACTCAGCTCCTGATACGGCCTCTTGAACCCAATAGTTTCAGGATTTGGAGATCACGTTTTTAGGGTTCACTTGGGGCCTTGGGGTTTCAACGGCTCCTGGCCTTGGGTTTGCGAGTTTCGAATTTACTGCGGTTTAGGGTTTACCCAAAGGCCCCAAAGTAGTTCCTTTTGGAGGTTCATATTTAGAATCCTATAAGGAAATCCCAAAAAGGAACTACTTTGGGGCCTTTGGGTAGGGTTTGCCAGTTTCGCGTTTGCTGGTTTTGTTGGTTTAGGGTTCGGGGGTTAGGGGTTTGCGGGTTTAAGGGCTTGGGAAAATGGTGCTCCAGATTAAGGTCTCCGGTGGAACCCGACTGACGTTCGGGTGCACAGGCTGCGGAAGCAGAAGGCTCTGTGCCAGCTAACTCAGTCAGAGCGGATAGTAGAGCTCACGGAGGAGGATACTACATCGAGCACTTCCTGTCTGGGAGTTTCCGAAAATAGGGGACCCGAATATAGTACCCTAAATAGTAGGATCCTTACTATAAGGACTCCAAAATATGGTACCCCTATTTTCGGAATCTCCCGTCTCACTCAGTGTGTCTGAGACAGCCGCCAGATTCTGTGGCTCGACACCCTGGCTAGAACCGGCTAGATTCAACTCTCGGTTGATGTTCTTAGTAGCTGAGTGGATACACTTTACACTTTTTGGGATAATACTACCCACTACAAAACCAAAAGTGTTTTTGGGGGCCTATGAACTCAGCAACTGAGTCTTGGTATAACCCGCAGCACCACCTTGTTTATAGAATGATCTGGGCTTGAAGTTCGATCTTAGTGTAGGTTTGGGGTTGAAGCTGTTCAGAGTTCAAAACATCTTCTGCATACCTGGGCCGTTGATTGCAACAGTGCTCTCAGGATGTCACTTTTCGAACTCTTAACCCGTCTTAACCCTTGTTTAGGGTTTAGGGTTTAGGGTTAGCAACAGTGCTCTCAGGATGTCACTTTTCGAAGTCTGAACCCTTGTTTAGGGGAGCAGGTTGATAAAAGAGGTTCCTTTAAGGGGTCCTTTCATTCAGGGTTCCTTCAGGGGTCTGCCTGAATTATGTAGCCCTTCAGCCCCAAACCCTAAACTCAAAACCTTAAATCCTCAAATCCTAAACCCTAATCCCTAAACCCTACATCCAAAGCCCTACACCCTAAACCGCCCTTCAGCCCCAAACCACGAAAGCCCTGAGCCCTAAAGCAGGCAATTTCGGCGTGGCAGCGTGCGGCATGCGAGTCTGCCAAGGCTAGTACATTTCGTGTTTTTAGTTAGGGACCCCAGAAGGACAAGCATTTCTTTTTTTAGGGATATCCCTGCCTTATTGGGCTTCATTATAAAGGGGTGTATATGGGATATCCGTATCATTATTGTTGCTTATGTGCTTTTTGGGGCCCCTATTTCGGGGTGTTGTGGGCTCCTGAAGCCTAAACTCCAGACCCCGAAACCCAAGAGGAGGGTTCATGAATTGCGGATCCCAGCTGAGGGACATTCGTAATTCATGAGGATCCCAGGCTTTCTTGAAGGTACCCTTAATTCATGGGGACCCTTCGGAGGGTAAGGGGGAGGGGGGTAGGGGACTATACTTCCTGAAAAAGGCCGTACTAGGTCCTTATTATGGGCATTAAGGCCCCCTACCCCGCCTACCCCCCTAAAAATCCCTATGATTAAATTGTGGATCTTCAACCGTGAACTCTTGCTTACTCCCCTAGCTAACCCCAAGGACCCTACTCGACCCAAGATGCGAAATCCTAACTTCCATTCCACCCCCCTAAAAAATGCTAACCCTCAACTCCTAGACCCTACAAGCACTAAGCCTCAAGCCCTAAATCTGCAATGTAGACCCCAACCCACTGAATTCGAAAGCCCGAAACCCTGGCAAAAAAAAAACCTCCCAAAAGCTGCTTAAAACCTTGAAAGGAACCCTTATGTAAGGAAGCCTGAAAGGAACCTTTACAGCCCTAAACCCTAAACCCCTAACCTCTAAAACCCTCAACCCCTAATCCCCTAAACCCTCAACCCCAAAACCCCTAAACCCCTAAACCCTAAACCCTATTGAGTTTAGGGTTTTGTTATATTATAAACCCTACGCCCAATACCGCAGGCATTCGGCGCCTACGCCGCCGAGTCAGGAGGAGCTGCGCCAGCGTCTCTTCGAGGTCCTCGAAGCTTGCGCTGAGTCCTTAAAGGCTTATGTAAAAGGGCTTAGGGTTCCTGTAAAAGGGATCTATAAGGGTTATGGGATCTATAAGGGTTCTATAAAGGGGTTTAGGGTTTTGGGATTTAGGGTTTAGGTTGTAAAGGGTTCTCAAAGTAAAGCGATTCCCAAAAGCACCTTGTGCAAAGGCAGCGAATTCCTGAGTTGAAATCTGCAACAGCCGTCGAGGCCTTGCAAGACGCAAGAATTATTACAACTGGGAGGGTCGGTATAATTTGTAGTGCTATGTGCTTACAGTTCCCATTAGCTCTTTGTTAACAGGCCCCCAAGATCCTATTCTAATACCAAAGGAAGGCTCCATGTACCATCATGCACCTATGTAGTATTTTAATGTGCTTTAGTTAAGAATACCCGGGATGTAGGCACTTTAGGGCCAAAGTATTTACTCTACCTACAGTATCTATCTATCTATTTGTCTATCGATTTATCTATATATGTATGCATGTATGTATGTATGTATATAGGTATATAATATATATATATATAGATATACTCTACATACACACACACATATATATATATATATATATACACACGTATGCTAGATGGGGACATGGACCTTTAGAGAATTGTGAACGCCAGGACTTGTGAATACGCCTAGTTAAGGCTTTCCCTACCTGGATCCGAAAAAAGCTTAGGTTTTCCCACCCTAGGGCTCTAAGCGTGGCTCAAGTTCGAGCTTTAGGGTTTACGGGTTTAGGGTTTATGGGTTAAGGCTTTTTACACTAAGGCTTTAAGGACTCGTATTTTAAGGCATTTTGGCCCAAAGGCCATACTGTTTAAGGCTTTTGTGCTACTTTTGCGCCTTAGGCCCTTTGGGTTGTGAGGGTTCCTTGCTCTGATTTCCCTGTATAAGGCCAGAAAAAGGTCCGAACGTTCTTCAGGGTCTAGGTAAACCCTGTAAAGTCCTGCGAAGTTTGACAGGATCCCTTTCTGGGTTTAGGGCTGTGGAGTTCAGGGCTTGGGTTTAATTTTAGGGTTTAGGGGTTTAGGGGTTAGGGTTTAGGGTTTAGGGGTTGAGGGTATAGGGTTTAGGGGTTTAGGGGTTTAGGGTTTCGGGTGCCCAACTGACATGCCCACAGAGCAACCGCACGCAGGTCTGTGAATGCGTTTTCGCACCCAAAGACCCTACTGTTTGGGTACTTTACTGTTTGGGTATTTAGACCCAGAGGAATGATAAGCCGTCAAAGAACACTGCCGAACATTTTTCAAAAAGGGGCAGAAACAATGGAAGCACAGCGTATCACATGTACAGAGCAAAAGAGAGGAATGCCAAGCAATAAGGCTAGAACGATCACACCGCAAGCCAGCACCAAACCAGACAGCACAAACCAACACCTCAAGACACCAACAAAAATCGCCAAAGAGCCTAGCTCTAGCTCAAACCCCGATTTCTGAACAAAAAAGTCATCTTTTTGACCAGGTGGGCGCCGAGGCTCAGCTGACGGAGCTCCTGCAAGCGCTCCGTGGGAAGCGTGTGGACCGAAGGGAAGCGCGGGGGCCCCCGGTTTAAAGGGTTTTGGGCTTCTCAAAAAATTGCATTAGGGTTTACGGGGAAGCGCGGGGGCACCCGGTATAAAGGATTTAGAGCTATTTAGTGTTTTTTTTTCGGGTTCCGCTGCCCTGGTTAAGGGTCCGAGTGCCCAAATAGTGGGTTTCTATAGGTACCAAAAAACACTCAGAGCACGGATTTTATTCAAAGCTCTACTATCTTGGGTCCTGGACTCTCTGGATTATGGTAAATCGAAGCTCAAACAATGAGGGAGCACCGGGCTCTGAAGGTTAATCAATGTGTGGTTTACGGGTTCTTGTATAGAGATCTCCACCAAACTTCTGGAAAGAGGGAGCGGTCTTGGGGCTGTTATTTCTGGCGAGGGCATTTAGAGTTTGGGACCGAAGCTGCAATATATGGGTGAATAACAACTAACAAAAAACACCCTTACCGTTTCCCAGGGCTCTTAACTGTGGATATAACGATCTTCTCCCCCCAAACCGAAACCAATTATTCAGGCCCCGGCGTAAGGGTTCGGGGGGTTGGGAGTTTAAGAGCTAAGGGTTTCATAAATGCCTTGTAGGGTTTGGGGACCGGTTTAGAGTTTAGGGTTTAGGGTAGTTTAGGGTTTAGGGTGAGGGTGCTATATATAAGGGTACTAAGTTACTAGGATTAGAAGGGTTTAGGGTTAAACATCCGTTTTAAGTAGAGCTTAACAGCTCGGCAGCACAAGAACTGCCGTCATGTGTACTATGTATATATATATATATATATATCTGTGTATATGTAATGTAAGTGTACATAAAATTCACATTTTCGGCACGCTATGGCCTTTGACTTTTGTTGCGACTGCAACTTTCGGAAGACTTTGAAGATGGAGGGCCCTGAGCCTCCGCTGTCTCCATCGGAGATTCGACTTTTGCGGTTGCTACTGCAACGGGCCGCTGAACCGACTTGTGCTCACGGCATCACTCTCGGGCCACAGGGTTGCCCGACGACAGCTAGAGCCTACGGTGTGAGCGTATAGACCCCTTTATAAGGATCCCTTTAAAAGGAACCCTAAACCCTAAACCCTTATGGATCCCTTTGAGGAACCCTTAGGGATCCCTTGAAAGGAAATCTTAGGGATCCGTTGTTTAAGGAACTTTGGAATCTCTACCCTCGAGGATCGCCCTGGCGGAGCACGCGCTCTTCGAGGGTTTGCTTTTCAAGCACCGGCGCCTTGGGTCAAAGTTCTGTGAAGGGTTTAGGGTTAAGGGTTCAGGGTTTAGGGTTAAGGATCAAGGGTTTAGGGTTTATAGGGTTTAGGGTTTAATTAGGGTATACTTTTGGTGCTTACAAGGGTTTTACAGGTTGAGGGGCTTATGGTGTGCCCGGCATCTAGAACCTCTGCCGCTCTTGCATTTCAAGCACGGCTGCTTGGGCCGAGAGCCATTGTTTCAAGAATGTGGGATGTAGGGTGTAGGGTTTACACCTTAACGAAAGATTGTTCATGCACCGGCGTTTCGGCGGAAAGCCTTGTACTGAGAGTGATGAGGGTCTACGTTTCAGTACAGTGCAGCATGTTGCAACAGGATTCAGACAGGCTCGGCCCAAATCCTTCAATCAAGGAATAGAGCTTGAATATGTGCTTTTGCTTGAATACGTCTATTGCAGGTTCTATAAGGTTTGTTTGGTCAAGCGTTGGAGCTCCGGCCCTTTGACACAGGGTCGTGCTATTTAGGGCGTTTCGCAACAGTAGAGCTCCTGACGAAGTTATCCAGACTTCAAGACCTTTGGCTTTTGGTCATCCACCGCACCCTACGGTTGATGATCTAAATCCTGCATTACACATACTAAGGAATATACTGTAGTTCCCATATTCTCTAGGGTCATGAAGGTAATGCAGGATTTATAGCATCAGCTCTATGATCACTGCAAGCCCTAAAGCCTGATCCTCACGATCGTCATATCACTACCACCGAATCTCCCTTAAGGACGAAAAGACCCTTAAAAGTAATGGCCCTATACCCTTATACTATAAATCCCCATATGGTTTATGAACCTTAAACCCTTTTAGGGTTCATTTCGTCTTTAAGGTCCTGAACCAAGCTGCAAACCAAACAGCGCAAAGAACGCCAAAGATGGCAGCATGCACATGCGCTGACATACACACAGACGAACCAGACGAACCATAATCCTAACCTCTGAACCCGAAACACTAGAATTCGACGTGTCTTTATATCTAAGCCCTAAACCCCAAGAAGCATAGACTCTAAACCCTAAGCCTCAATTCGCCCCTCATCTTTAAACCTTGGAAAGAACAGCAAGGCACCTTAAGGACGAAAAGACCCTTAAAAGTAATGGCCCTATACCCTTATACAATAAATCCCCATATGGTTTATGAACCTTAAACCCTTTTAGGGTTCATTTCGTCTTTAAGGCACTTCACAACCTTTGTCTCGGGCCTGGGCCGGCGGAGCGCCTGGCCCCAGGCAGCCCGAAGAAGTCCCTCGGGGCCTTTGATGGTGTTGGGGTTTGGGGGTTTAGTGGTTTAGGGTATACCTGGGGATCCAAAAACCTACCGTTTTAGGGGTTAGACCCTGTAATTAAGGGGTCATAGCCTACTATTCTGTAGGGTTTGGGGATACAGGTAGGGTTTAGGGTGTAGGCTTTTAGGGTTTGGGGTATGGGGTTTCGAATTTTAGGGTTTAGTGGTTAGAGCTACAAAGGATCGGTCTCTGGGTTGCAGAGCAGGGCAGACTAGGGTTTAGGGCTTTGGGTTTAGGCTGTCAGGTTTAGAGAGGGTTGAGGGTTTAGGGCTTGGGGCTTTGGGTTTAGGGCGTAAGGCTTAGGGAGGGTTGAAGGTTTAGCGGTTTAGGGTTGGGCTTTGGGTCTCGTGCTTAAGGTTTGGAGAGGGCAGAGGGTGTGGGGTTTAGGGTTTGTATGTTGCTTGAGAATCGGAGGTTTTGGGTTGCAGGTACAGTCAAATTTTCGGAAATGCATGACAACTACCATGACCTACTTTAGCGTAGGTTCTTATTATAAGCCTTCATATAGAGTTTATCGGGACCGTAGAATAAAGTAGGTTTTGGTAGTTCAAGGCAGACCTCAAACCTTCAACCTTGAAGCTCTAAGCCGTAAACCCTAAGCCCTAAGTTAGTTGCTGAGTTTACAAGCCCCAAACAGTGTACACTTTTAGTGTTATAGTGGGTATTATTAACCCCGAAAGTGTAAAGTGTATCCCCTCAGCTACTGAGCTAACCAAGCCGAAGTTGGCTCACAGGCTTTGGGCATGTTCCGGGAGATGCAGCACCAGGTGCCTTCAGCTGACCTCGACCTTGGACTACCTTACAGACGACGTGAACCCTAAAAAGGGTTATCGGGTTATATCGGGTTCATTCGGGTTCATATACCTTCACCTTAACCCCCTTTTTAAGGACTTATATAAGGAAATCATAATAGGGAACCCTAAAAAGGTAGGTTCTTCAGGGTCCAGGCATAGCATAAGGGTATACGTTTGAGGCTCATTTGGTGCTCAAGTGTACCCCCTGAAGGTTTCGTCCGGTGTTTAGACTCAAGGAGTGCAGTACATCTTCTTGGATAACCCAGAGTCCATTTACACTGCCATTATGGAATCAGGCTCCAAAAGACCATTCTTGTTATGGTTTTAAGGACCTACTTCCATAATGGCAGTATATATGGACCCTCTGGGTAAATTTTTATGGCTAGGATACCAGGGTAGCCAATACCGGTACTTTGTTTTTGGCTTGATGTTACCCGAAGGCCCAATCTCTTAAGGCTATATTTCGTACAGAATGCTTAATAACGGAACCCTTGTAGAAAATTATCAAGCCCAATACAACCTGATACAGCTCATTAAACCCAGGATAGCACAGCCCTTATCAATTTGTTTAGAACCTTATGTGCAGCTGCAGCCCCATAAAATCCCCTAAGGGTCCAAGTACTCCCTAATATATTACTTTGGGTCCATTTTTGGGTACCAAAAACCATACATAAGGACTACTTGGACCCTGAGGGAATATTAGCCTAATATATTACCTAAACCCTAAACCCTCTAGTACTCTTATAGAAACCCTGCAGAAACCCTTGTAGATCCCTTTATCTAAGCCCTAAACCCTAAACCCTAAGAGGGAGCCCTTATAAGCAGCAGCCGAAGGAGCTGGTCCCCAACACCATCGTTTACAATGCAGCAATTGACGCTTGTCGGCGAGGCAGGGTTAGTGTTCATTTAAAGGGATCTATAGGGGTTTAGGGTTGAGGGCTTAGGCTTTAGGGTTTAATTAGGGTTTAGGTTTTAGGGTTAGGGTTAGGGTTTAGGTAGGTTTCTAAGTTAGGGAATCGTTTAGGGATGGGCTTCGCTATACGGGTGCTTGGACAAGGCCTGCAGCCGCGCAGCACGAAATTCCAAATCCTCAAGGGCCTACTGGAAACCTAGATTTAAAAACGGCCTCTAAACTTGAAATTTTAAATCCCCAATCTTAAAGCTTATACATTCCCAAACTGTTCAAGCTTAAAATCCCCAAACTTAAAGCCTGAATTCCCAAACTTAAAGCTTACTATCCCCAAACATTAGAGTTTAACATCCCTAAACTGAAAGCTTAAAAGCCCTAACCTTGAAGCCCGCAAACCCAAAGTCCCCGCGCCAGAAAGACCCTGAAGGCCCACCTCCCCCTAAGGGTCCACGTACCCAAATACGGCTGATGGACAAAATCCTGCATTACCCATTATAAGGAATATACCATAATTCCCATAGTTTAGGGTCCTTAAAGTCATGCAGGATTTTGTCCATCAACAGTAGGGATCCTTTTTAGGTTCCTTTACTGGTTCCTATAAGGGTTTTCTATAAGGGTTCTATACGGTAGGGTGTAGGGTTTAAGGGCCCATGTACCCCAAAAGTACAATTATACATTGGCCGCAAAGTACCGGGACTACTTTAAGGCCAAAATATATACTAGTTGGGTACATGACCCTCAGGGTCCTAGAGTACCCTGAATCGAAAGAAACCCGGAAAAGGAATCTTAGAGGAGCTACGCAAGCTCTACACTAGCTAACGGCTCCGAATGTGCAACCCATGGCGCTGAAAGTTTGGAATTTCGGCAAGGTTCCGGAGTCGTAGAAGGTTTGTGCACATAAGCTTTGTAACCTAGTAGAGTTTAGGATTTAGGGCGTGGATCACAGGCCGTTTTCTTTTAAGGGTTGTAAGTTCGAGTTTAGGCTTCAGGGTTTGGGTCCCATGAGGGCTGCCCCGGAGCCCTGAAGCATCGAAGTGCATTGCAGGCCACGCCTGGCGAAAGGCAGTGGTGCTGCTGGAGGACCGGAATTCATATCCTTTATGGGGTTCCTTTAAGGGGTCCTGTAAAGGGTTCCTTTAAAGGGATCTATAATAGGTTCTAAAATATAGGGGTTCCTTTATGGGTTCTATAGGGTTTAGGGTGTGCATAGGGGAGAAGGCTCCATAAAAAAAATTAGTACCATTATGGGATTAGGTCCCCAAGACCATGCCATAGTAAGAATGGTCTCTTGAGACCTAATTCCATCATTCATGGTGGTATATGTGGAGCCTTTAGATATGTGACTCCAAGTAGCCCAAAGTAGGTGGGGTTTAGCTTTGTAGGGCCTTGGCCCGCATAAAGCAAGTAGCAGGGATCCCAATGCCGCAGTCCCCAAACAACCCTAACCTAATGCCGGCCAAGGGATCGAAAAACCTATCGGCATAAGGGTTCTACTGCTTGATTCCAGGCTCATAACCTACTGTTTTGAAGGGTTTGGGGCTACAGGTAGACGGTAGACCATAAACATCGATTCCTACCCCAAAGCCTCCAAACCTCAAATCCAGCAAACAGACAACCCATGAAACGGAGTCTATACCCCCGAAACCAGCATATGATGAAGCTTACGAAGCTGGAAACCTACAGAGCACCTAATAACCCTGAACCCATAAAACGCCTGAGGAGAAAAATCGGAGCCTCTACCCCACGGGTCCTGATACTCCCGGGACCGTCAAAACTAGGACGTTTAAATTGAGACCCCGAAGAAACGCAAGGCCTGTCCTGAAGAGATTCCGACCCGCCCAATGAGATACCAGGACCGAACCCTAAACCCTAAACCCTTAGGCTGTACATGCAGTCGGAAAAGGGCCCATAAAAAAAAAAAAAAAAAACTTAGGCTAAACCCCGCAGAAGGAAATGGACCGGCGGAGTGCGAAGCCGGATATTGTGAGCTACAGCACCACCGTGGTGGCTTGTGAGAAGGCCGCGATGTTCCCGGGCTGCGTGTTTGGGGATTTTAGGTGTTAATAACCCAAGGGTCCAAAGACCCAATAATTAGGTACTCGGTTTCAGGATAGTATAGTCCTGTAGGCTAGGAGTTTGGAGAGCACATGATTAGTAAGTACTTGGACCCATGGGGCAATTATCATTCAGGATTTTGCGGTTTCGGTTCCAGTGCTGCGGAGCTTATGGGTTTTGTGTTTATGGCAATAGTTCTTGTTTTTGCGAAGCTAGATGTAGGCTTGTACAGATAATAAAAGTGTCAGCACTGTGGGATTAATTGCCGCACCATGCACAATCTTTCTATATCGCAGGGTTTGGGGAACAAGACGACCAAGACCAAAACCCTAAACCCTAAATCCTAAACCCTAAACCCGAAAGTCTACACAACAAGCTCCTTATCTGGGCACAGACTTTGCTAAAAGCCTGGGCTGCCAGAACTTTCCAGCGAGTCCGATGTCCAGCTTTTTGCAGATTCCTCCAGTGTTCCGCTTGATGTTGCAAGCCTTTCTAGCTTCGCCCAGTTCTGTATGTAGCTTTTTTCTAGCTTTGCCCAAGTTGTTCGGCTTTGTCTTGCCTGTCATAGCAAACTGGTAACTGGTACCTAACCTGTGCCCCACAAACTTGTCCTTGAGCCCTGTAATTAAGGCCCACATGACACTGACAAAGTAGGGTCCTACGAATGAATCTTTAAACAGTTTTAGCATTACATTTGTTTAGGGTTCTTTCGTCCCTAACGTAAAGTCCTGATTCGCTTCAGCGACCCTCTAAGAATCCCTTGCAGCAACCTTCGTAGGAAGTCATGGAAACCTCACATCTTCTGTCAAAGTCTTATACATCCGGCGTACAACCTGTAGAATGTCCGCAAACGCTGTTATAATTGAAATCTTAGATAGTGAACGGGGAAACTTTCAACTTTTTCGCCTTATAAATTAGCTCTATGACAGAAAGTTTGAACTTTTTGGGGCCCGGTTGTTGAAGAGAGGAAACCTTAGAGTTGCCCTCCACCATTCCGTAATACCTACCATGAAGGACCGCAAGGGTGCCACACAGGAGTGCCTTGGCGGGGTCTTGTTAAGTCCGCAAAAGTCCGTGCATCTCCCAGATATAACAGCCGGTATAGAACCCTAAAGGAGCAACAGAGCCCATACTTAAGGAACCTCTTAAACAAATACCCCTTGTAAGGGAACCCATTACAAAGGTGCCCCTGAACAAGACGGAATAAATTAAAACCCAAACCCATTCAAATGAGCGCCTAGTTCCGGAGGCTTCGGAATGGGCAGCAGCGCTCTCGCTGTTCAGCTTTCTCCGTGAAGCGTCGGTGCAGGTCAGCCAGAACCTACGGTTTTGGGGGTTATACCGTTATACCTTATATAAAGCGGGAGTCGTAATTCACGAGGCATAAGCTAAATACATTCTGTTCCAATTTCAATTCAAGTCGGGTAAGGGCCTTGCTAATTCAGAATGGCGTTTGATATTATGTTACACTATGCACACTCTTGGGAGGGTTTCTTACTCTGCATCAAGAGGTCTTTAGGCGCTAGAAGAGAGGAAAGGTGGGGATCTGGGTTGGGTTTAGGGCCACCTGCTTTGCAGGGGTTGCGCAGTCTTACAAAGGGGGCCTAGGAGCAGTATATTTATTTCTAGATGTGGGAGTTTCCGCAAATTAGGGGTACCTTATTTGGGGTCTATTATAATAAGGATCCTACTATCTAAAGTATCATATTGGGATCCCCTATTTTTGGAAACTCCCATGTGTTGATGTCTCATCCCTCCTCCTCAAGGTTTGGAGTTTGGGAGGCCGGCGCTTGAAGTCCTTCATTCCTTATATGGGTCAATGGTTGCTTTACTTGGGGTTTCTGTTTTAAGGGGCTGTATATAGGGATCCTTATTAGGGCGGTATTAGGAACAGGTAAAGGGACCACCAGTCTGTTTGATTCATTCCACAACCCCCCCCCCTTGACCCCTGCAAGACTACCCACAACAAGCGCTCAACCTACGACCCGCAGCTCCAAACCCACAACCACGACCCTGCTTCGAAGCTTTAAAGCCTCAACCTAAAGACTCTACTATAGACCCTATATCCTAAAGCCTACGGAGGCCTGTCAAGGAGCCCCCCTTAAGGACATCGATCCTTCACCCTGAATTAAAACCTGGAGCCTAAACCCTGAATACTAGAAGGAACCCCTCAGAGATCCCAATATCCCTTAATCCAGGAATATACCTTAAATTATAAGGGCCGCAATATTTTGATAGGTTTAAGGTATATGTCTTAACTTGGGGATATTGGGATCTCTGGGCCCTTTGAGAAAGCCTTAGCAACCCCAAGGCCCTAAACCGCGGTTTAGGGTTTAGGGTTTAGGGTTCTAATGGTTTAGGGTTTAGGGTTCTAACGGTTTAGGGTTTAGGGTTTGGTTTAGGGTTCAGGGTTTAGGTTTTAGGGTTTAGGGTTTAGGGTTCTAAACCCTAAACCCTACACCGGTTAAACCCTGAGCCCTAGAACCCCTTTAAAGAACCTTAAACACAACTATGGTGGAAGCCCAAAAGTTGGAAACCCAATAGCCTCAATCCTGAAGAGTAATGCAAAGGCAATCCGAGCACTCTTTGTCCTTAATCCGGTTTCCAAGTGTTGGGGATTCACTATAAACCCTAAACCCCTAAACCCTAAACCCTTGAGAATCTAAAGGAACCCTAACCACCCCTAAACCCTAAAACCCTAAACGCTAAAACCCTAAGCCCTAAAAACCGCCGATGATCGCTTCTCCAGGTCGATGCCTTCGGCGTCTCGGCAGCGCTCTCCGCCTGTGGAAAGGGCGGCCTCTGGGCGCGTTGGCTGGGAATCGGGGGGTTTTGCTTTAAAGTTTAGGGATCCAGAAGGGTTCCTTTAAGGGGATCCATAAGGGTGGTTGTCAAAAATAGGGTCCCTTTTGGGGTCCCGATTATAATACGGCACCTATTATTTAGGGTACCCCAAAAAGGGACCACAATTTTGACAACTACCCATAAGGGTTCCTTCAAAGGGATCCATAAGGGTTCCTTTGAAGGGATCTATAAGGGTTCCTTTGAAGCAATCCATAAGGGTTCCTTCAAAGGGTTCTAAAAGGGTTCTGTATTAGAGGGAAGTTGGGGGTAATCGCGCTTGGGGTTAGGATTTGGGGATTTAGGGTTTGGGGGGGTGGGTTGAGTGTTTAGGGTTGGGGGGTTTCAGGGTTTGGGGTTTAAGGATTTAGGGTTTGGGGGTTTAGGATTTTGGGATTTAGGGTTTGGTGGTTGAGTGTTTAGGGTTTGGGGGTTTCAGGGTTTAGGGATTTAGGGTTTGGGAGTTTAGGATTTGGGGATTTAGGGTTTGGTGGTTGAGTCTTTAGGGTTTGGGGCCAGTTTGGGGGGTTCGGGGTTTAGGGTTTGGGGATTTGGGGTTTGAGGGTTATGGAGTTTAGGGTTTCGGGATGGAGGTTTCGGGTTTAGGGTTTCGGGGTTTCAGGCTTCAGGGTCTGGGGGTTACAGGGTTTAGGGTTTCGGGTTTGACACTGGTATAGTTGTCGGAGCAATGAAGTATGGAATATCCAAATGGCTTATACAGCTCGCTGGAACCGAAGACTTGCGCATTAAGTTGAGCATTTCGGGAATCGCGCGGCCTGGCCTTTGTTCTGGCTTCCAGAAGAAGCTGCGCAAATCACAGTAAGACTACAAATTTGGCGCGCTAGGGACCTGTTGGCCTGTGGCATCCCGAGCCTGCATGTCGCTTCTAGACCCGCCAGAGGACACACTCCCGAACAACGCAGTCTGCTCAACGGTGGAGGCTCTGCAAGCAGGCTACTAGGAAGCGGACGATGGCAGCCCGTGTTCGGGCTTCGCAGAGTTTCCGGGTCTTCGGGCATCGGATTTTGTCATCATTGCAGTGGAAGTCGTAGTCGTAGTACCAGCGGTAGCACGGAGCAGTAGCCGAGCAGTGGCAGTGGCAGTACTAGCAACAGGCTTTAAACCCTAAATCCTAAGCTCTACTCTATGCTTCGTCGAAGTGGTCGTATTGCTATCATCCACAGCAGCAGTGGCGAAGAAAGGCTTTCACCTCAAACCCCTAATTAAGCCCAAACCCTGAACCCTCAACCCTAAACCATAAACCCATAAACCCAAACCCCTAAACCCGAAACCCTCAACCCTAAATGTCGCTAAACCCTATACCCTGAGCCCGAAATCCTAATAGATCCCTTTTCAGGAACCCTAAGCCCTAATCGATCCCTTTAAACCCTAAACCCTTATAGATCCCGATACCTTTAAAGGAACCCTAAACCCTTATAGTCCCTTTAAAGGAACCCTAAACCCTAAACCCTGAGCCTTAAGCCTAAACTCTAAACCCTCCCTATAGATCCCTTTCAAGGAACCCCTATAGAACCCTGAGCCCTAAACCCCAAACCCTAAACGTTAGGCCTTGGCGCTGGACATGCTCACCGAGATGTCAGAGAAGTGGCTTTGATCATCAAACAGCAACAAAGGAGGCATTGATTAATAAGGGATCTATAGGGTTCCTTTAAAGTGATCTATACGGGCTCCAGGGATCTATAAGGGTTTAGGGTGCTCAGAGATCTTGTTTAAGGTATAGGGGCCTTCATATTATGGCTGAACGTATATTCTTCAATTAAGGGGTATTGGGATCTTTGGGAATCGATTTGGGATCCTTGGTCTTTCATTTCGTTTATTGTTTAATATAGAGCCCTAACTGTAAGTAATGTTGTAAAGATGCACTTCAGAGTTTTACTTGTAGGGCTGTGTAAGGCTTAAATCGGTTGTTTGGAGATTGTTTATAAGGGTAGGATTCCCAGAGAACCAACACAGCTGTAACAGTGGCTGGATATTGCTTGAGCTGGACTCGGGATCCCTGACAACTCACTCTTAGGGATTAAGTTTAACCCTCAGAGATCCCAATATCCCTTAATGAGGGAATATTCCTTAAATTATAGGCGCCTTGAAATTATGGTTTAAGGTGTATTCCTTACTTAAGGGGTATTGGGATCTCTGGGCCCACGCCCGGCCTGTACTTCCTGAAGCCCGTAAACCCCAAGCCCTACAGCTAAACCCCAAATCCTAAACTCTCAACCAGAACTACAAGGTTCTTTTTAGGGTTGAGGGTTTAGGACATCCTCTCCTTCAGGGCCTTCATATTGGGATCCTTATGATAAGCTCTTTCATGGTAGTGGGGGCGGAGTGGTCAATCAGGGTAGGGATCTACACCCTAAAACCTAAACCCTAAAGCCCCTAAAAACCCCTACATGCTAAACCCCAGAAGCCCTACAAGCCCTGAACCCCACAAACCCTAAAAGCCCCAAAAAGCCTAAACCCTAGAAGCCCTGAACCAGCTCATGGTCTGTGACACCGGATCTCTCTAAACCCAAAAAGCCCGCAAAACCTCAAACCATCAAAACCCCAAACCACCCTAAACCCTAAACCTTAAACCTCCCAAGGTCTGTGACACCGGACCTCTTCTGCTTCAATGGCGCCCTGTCTGCCCTTGGGCGCGCGCAACTCTGGGAAGAGGCCTCGAAGGGGGGGGGGTTTAGGGTTCAGCGTTCAGGGTTTAGGGTTTGGTTCCTTAAAAGGGGATACTTGTTTGAAGGATATAGTAAGGTTCCTTAACAGGGTTCCTTGAAAGGGCTCCTTAAAGGTATCTATGGGGTGTGGGGTTTAGGGTCTACTTGGGGGATCATGTGACTTAGTAAGTAAGCATAGAAATACCTTAATTGGGGTTTTTTTAAGTAGTCATAAGTATAGCTACCATATTTATAGCCCTTTAATTTAATCCTTTGAGCAGGGGTCCCTTTGAGGGTTCCGCTGAGAGATCTATACGGGTTTCTTTAACGGTTTCTTCAGGGTTTTGGGATTAAAGAGGGTTGAAGGTTTGGGGATATGTGCAGGAACTCCACTTGAGGGTTTAGGGTTGGGGATATAGAGGGTCTCGGGCAGGGTTAGCTGCTCCAAAACCGTTTAGCCTCAACCCCCTGCCGTTCATGCACGCAGTCGTTCATTTTCGCAGGCGTTATAGGCGGTTTGCATAGTTTTAGATTGAGAACTCCCCATGCGAACTCGATCCGCATCCTTTGCTCAGACATTGCAGCATCTGCGCATGCTGCAGAGCGCCGAAGGAATTGCACCGGATGCGGTGAGATGCTTGGCTTGATATCTGTATGTTTAAATTTTTTCACAGACGGCACTTCAAAACCCAAAACCTAAGTGAAGCCCCAATCCCAGAACCAGCCAAATTCTGAAACCCTGAAACTCTATTCCCCTGAACTCTGCAGTAACTTTCAAACAGCACCCCAAGACCATGACCCCAAAGCCTACAGGGCCTAAGCCTACACCGCCGACACCCTAAACTCTAAACCAAAGCACATCTCTAAACCCCTGTAAAGCGGTGTAAAAGAAAACCCTAGCACTCTACAATACTAAGCCACACTTACTAAACCCGCGACTGTCGGGTGTGTTTGTTTCACGCGTCCGCCCAGGCTTGATCAAGTTTCGTTCGGGCGGTCGGGACAAGCGCTTTGTAACCCTATGCGGAGATTCTAAAATAGGGTTGTTTGGGGTGTTGCAAGGGTTGTTTGGGGGCTTCAGAAGGATCTACATAGGATTTTGTAAGAGTCTTTAACAACGCTGGGGGGTTTTGCTGGAGAGCCATACGTATGTATCGCTTTAGAATTCTGTTCTTTCCTTCAGGGTACAGTGGTCACTACTGGTATCATGTGCTATTAGTTGTGCGGCCAGGATGCTGGATCAGAATGTTGAAGGATGGCAGCAGGTTTTGAAGCTTCCTCAAGTGATGTTCCTACAGGGATTTGTCAGGGTTTTTTGAAAGGATCCATACAAGTGTTAGATGTGTGTTGAAACGAGTTTTACAGGGTTTCGTGAAACAGTAAAAAACTTCGGGCTACATGATTACAAGAGGTCGGCACAATAAGGATCCTATTGCTTAGAGTCTGTCTTCGTGAGTGTTCTATCCTTTGTTTTCCGAACGCCAGCTGAATCGAAAGAGCTTTCGAACGTGCTTGTGGGGTGGGGTATCTCCATATAATGCCCTTGTAGTAAAAATGCTGTGATGTATTCCAGAACCCTTCTCTCACCAGGAATGCCTCTATTTCAAAGCCTGAAACGTCCCATCATGCCCTGCGCACAACCAATCTGAAAGCCTAAATGCAAACCTTTAACCCTCATAAACGCCCTATTCCCACCCGTTTGGGCCCGGTATTTCTTGACAAGTTCTGTCGCCGCAAATCCTAGGACACGATGTCATGCGAATTACCTGGACTATAAACCTACAAGTTTACGACTCCTTGTTAGGTTGCTTTATGCGAGTCGCTAAACAAGGCAATTTTTTGGTGAGTTCATATAAGGCTCCTGTTGAACACTAGATTTTGGATCTTATGTTTGGAAGACTGGTAATACAAGCCCTACTTCATGTGCGGTCGAGGCTACAACACTGCGATATCGGCGAGTGCAGAGACACGGCTTTCCTGAAGGGCGAGTTTTTTCCCTGATTTCTGAAACAGATTATTTCGCTGGTTGAAACCGGGTCTTCTGTGTTGGTAAGCGAACATACTGTCAGTCAGAATGCCTTTCTTAATCATGTGGTATTTGGCTCCTGGGCTTTTTCCGTGCAGATGTTTTAACTGGAGCCAGTTTAAGCCCTAGACGAAGGCCGAAACAGTACAAGAAGAAGAGCTCCATGAAGGTGGACCTGACCTGTAAGGAGGACAACCCGGTTCAATCACCCCTACTCTTGAGGATCATTTGGTCCTTAAGCCCTTGGGTTTTACGGTTCGTCTCGGTGGCACTTTTGCGCATTTTGGCGACATGTGCAACTGGCGCAAGGAAACACACAAAGACAAAGAGATCACACCTCAATTGTAAACCCCTGAACCCTTAAACCCAAACCCTATTCCTCCATACCCTTCACCCTAAACCCAATACCCTCAACCCCAAGCCCTCAACCCCAAGCCCTCAACCCCAAAGCCTATTTCTGGCTTAGGAGAGCAGTCACTGGCCAATTGCCCTCTCCCTCTTCCAGGAGATGCAAGAGAGAGTCGTGCCTGCAAGAGGGCGTCCTTGAAGGCGTCATGCAAAGGTTCCTATAAGGGTGCCTTGAAGGGTTCCTATGAGGATTTCGGGCTTTAGGGGTTTAGGGGATTTAGAGAGAGTCCAAACTATCCAAACTATCTAAACCGGGAGGGTTTAGACAGTTTAGATAGTTTGGATAGTTTACATAGTTTGGGGAGTCGTGACGGCAAGCGAGTTTGGTTTTAGAGGCTTAACCTTAACCATGAATAACCTACCGTTTTAGGGTTCCTTATTATAATTTCCATATATAAGCCCTTAAAAAGGTAGGTTATTCCGGGTTAAGGAATATACCTTAAATCATATTAGGGATCCTACTATAATTTAGACCCTATTCCTGACCCAGAGGGTCCATATACACTACCTATGGAATTAGGCACCAAAAAACCATCCCTATTTTGGTTTTTGGGACCTAATTCCATAATGGTAGTGTATGTGGGACCCTCTGGGTTAATTAAAGGTAGGTTATCCGGGTTAAGGAAGGGCCTACTTAAAGGATCGTGGGACTTAGTAACTAGGGTTATAAAGATGGTAACTATACATATAATTACATATACCCCACTTAAACTACTTATAACCATACTTACTAAGTCCCATGATCCTCCAAGTAAGGATCCTGGTGTCTCCTTGGGTCCGGAATCTCCTGAAGCGAGTCCTTGGGGTCTCTTAGGGGGGACTCAGAAGTCGTAGGCTTCCTTTAAAGGGATCTATAGGGTACCTTTAAGGGGTTCCTTTAAGGGATCTACAGGGTTTTAGGGTTTGGGGATAGTAAATCCTGCATTACCCATAATGAGGAATATACCATAATTCACATAGTCTAGGGTCATTAAGGTATTGCAAATTTTTTATCATCAACCGTAGTATTGCGGATCCGCAGTTCGCACAGTATCAGGGCACTTAGAGTAGGGTGCAGGAGTGTAGGCTTTCGTGGGTTTACGGCGCAAGCAGGAATGGTTTAGACGTCCGTCGGGGGTTCGTCTGGTAGAATTAGTATGGGAGCCTTAACTAAGCCGTAGAGCAGTAGGTTTTGGGGTCTCTTATGGTTTCATAAGAGGGACTCGGAAGGTCGGCATCTTCCGAGATAAGTGTCATGCTATGGGTTTGAAGTCTAAACCATTAGCTGGTATTTCCTTTACCGGGTAGAAGCCACCAAAACTCTAGGTTGACTGCTTTTCAAGGTTTTGTTGAACAAAACTTTCGAAACCTTGTACAGAACACCTGCGGAACCTGTCAGCAGTTCGGAGCCACGAACCACTTTGGGCAGTCATAATTAACGACCGAAGTAACAATCCTGCCTGCAACCGCAAATTCAACAACGATGGCAACAAAACCCTAATGCCAGGGGGCGTCGTTCCCACCACGATCAGCTTCAACGCGGCCGCTGTGATGAAAAGATGACTTTCTTTCGGTTAGTGGTTAGCGGTGCAAAACCCTGGAATGTAATTGTTTCCCCTAAAACTTAAACCCTAAACCGAGCTGCCTTGTGCCCTTTGACAGGATCCGTCACTTAAACCAAAGCAAAAAAGCACATCGAATGGATAATTGGAGCCTGAGGCGTCCCAGACAATTCAGATACTCCTACATAGGTAGTATTAGGGAGACCCCTTAAAGGGGACCCTTCTTCACCCGACTTCTGGCTCTCTTGAAATGGCCCTCATCATTGAGAGGGTCTATATCCCCATTTGTTCCCCTGATCCTAACTCCCAGATCTGTGATTCCCAAAGGATCCTAGGTACTGTTATGGGGGATACGTGCCCAAACCATAACCCTAGGGATCTAAGGACTCATATAATAAGGCTTTTGGGCCCAAAGACCATACTATATAAGGCTTTTGGGCTATTTTGATTCCTAGGGTAATAAGGATTCCTAGTATATAAACTCTACATTCTACTACATAGGTACTTTGGACCCTTTGGGATTGTAAGGGAACTCTCAAGTGGCACCCATCTATTACAGCAGCCCCGACTGAACCCTTTGAAGGAACCCTTAAAAGAAGCCCAATTCTAGGGCTCTAAGCTTTCCGAGGTACAGGGGTATATGAAGTAAGGTTTTATATTACCGTTTTGTGGTGAGTGTAGATAGGCCTCCATCTGAATATTGGTGAGTGTATATATTGGGTTTTAATATAAACCATACCCTATATGATGCTCCAACCGCTGAGTAAGGACATTTCAGGACCGAGCTCTTAAGTAGAGGTCTTGGCTACTTTAAGATCCTTTCACCTATCCCTAAGGGTCCGAGTACCTAATAATCATATACTCTCCTAAATATTGAGCTACATAACTACTATCCTAAACCCAAGTACCTAATTATTGGGTCCTTTGGACCCTTAGGGTATGTGGTTCTTTTAAAGTTTTAAAAAGGTTTTCCGGTGGAAGCAGGCTTTTAGGCTCTAGAGCGGATTCTACGGCTGATGGGCAAAATCCTGCATGGCCTTAAGGATCCTAAACTATGGGAATTATGGTATATTCCTTATAATGGGTAATGCAGGATTTTGTCCATCAACAGTAGTGTGTTCCGAATGTCGGCTTAGGGCTTATCGGGTTTAGGGCTTGTTACATGTTGCAGCTCTTGTCCTCAACCGGTGTAGTTCGTTTTAGGTATCTCCGAAACATGTGTTGTTGCTTACCTGCTAAGGGAATGGAGGAGGAATTCACTGTAGAGGTCTTTGTGCTTGCATTTCGTGGCTTCAGCTTTCTGTTTGTCCAGGTTTCAGGTTTTTGCGCGGCTTAAGAGTGCCAGTATGGAGCAGAGTTTCAAGACATTTGATTTTCCATTTGTTACTTGGGGTGCCCTAAACCCTAAACCCTACTTGGGGTGGTGTGGAGGCGATGAGTTTGGGGACTTCTACCCGATGAATCATTTTGGGCTCAAGGCTTCTTGACTTCTGGACATAAACCTTTGTCAGAGTTGGGTAACATTTCTTTTATGGCTACTTTAAACCCCAACAACAATAGAAGTGTTGTTTTCCTCACGCGCCACGTTTCTTCGGGGTTTGGCGTGTTTCGGGCTTTGCACGTCGCAAAGCATCACGCCATAAACCCGTCTAACTAGCATCCTCTAGCTCCTACCTATATTAATATATGGGTGGTTGTCAAAACTAAGTAACTAGGGTCCCTTTTTGGGTACCCTAAATATTAGGTGCCGTATTATAATAAGGACCCAAAAAGGGATCCTAATTTTGACAACCACCCATATACTAATGTTTTTCAAAGCTCTAAAGGCCGGCGACCCCCAAAAATCTGCAAATTGGAACCTTAACCTAAGTGTTCCTTAAAGGGTTCCTTAAAGGGATCTATAAGGGCACTGTAAGGGAATTACGGGATATACCATAACTTACCACCTTGGAACCTTAACCCCTCAACCCTGCAGCCCCGGCACGTCGCAGGCAATCTCTGCGCTCTTGGCCCTGAAACCCCAATCCCCAAACCTTATACGCCCTGTTCCTATAAACCCCACCCCTCAACCCTAAGTACACTCCGGCCCGCCCTTTGAGGCTTTCGAGATGTTTGCTGCGGATCGGAAATCGGTTTTAAGAATGAACAAAAACAACCTCAATACTAAACCGTCTCAACCCCAACCCCTAAATACTAAACCCCCTCTATGCTTGAGGTGATTTCTGCTCTTCTGGCAGACACGCATGATCAAGCTGCTGCGGTGGAAGCCGTGTTTGCCGCCTCCTCGGAGAGTTGAAGCTTTAGAGGCTCCTTTGAGTCCCTGGGTTTAGGGTTTAGGATTCAAGGTCCTTTTGAGGGCTTTATATGGGTTCCTCTAACGGATCATAAAGTCAGCTGGCCCAAAGGGCTCGTCAAAGGGCCACATGGAGACATACAAGCATCGTGTATGCCGCTGATTACGAAGCTACTTAGTAGCTGAATGGATACACTTTACACTTTTGGGGATAATAATACCCACTTTAAAACTAAGAGTGTACACGTTTTGGGGCTTATGAACTCAGCAACTAAGGCTACACTGCCTGCTTCCCTCACCCAAGCAGCCAGCACCTGGACGGATAATCCGTTAAGCCTCAAACCCCCAAGTTTGTCCCTGACTTAGATAGTGAGCGGGGGGAGCTTTAAACTTTTTGGCCTTATATATTAGCTCTATCTTAGAACGTTTGAACTTTTTGGGGCCCGGTTGTTGAAGAAGAGAGCTGATTGTGCATGCTTGCTTCGACCTTGCATCTTGCTCGAGATCCCCATTCCTAAATCCTACTTGTAAGCCCTAATCTGTTCAGGGTTTAGGTTTTGCCCGTTTCCTCCTAAACCCTAAACCCTGTTTTGCTGCCACCAACTCCACACAGACATCTTCTCTGCTTTGTTTCGGCTCGATGGCCTTTGGCTGCAGGGGAGGGGGCTTAGGGTTTAGGGTTCAGGGTTCCGGGGCTGGAGGGCCCGGGATATCCCGTAGCCAGGAATACTTGGCTGTGGCAAGGACTGCAGTCCCCGACGGTTTTTGTTTTCGGGACTGGGGGGAGCCTTGTGTTTTGTTTGGGTGGGTTTATGTTTTTGCAAGCAAAGCCGCATGCTATCCTGCAGCGATGTAGAGGGAGCGTATTCCTACATGCAGGGCTTTCAGGGTTTAGGGTTATATCATATGACACATGCAGTGACCCTTATGGTATCCTGTTAAAGGAACCCTGTACTGTATTCTTAGGGTATAGGGGTCAGGTTAGGGTAGCGTTAGAGACTAAGATGACCCGAATCTAGACAACCATCACGATCCATGCTGGATGGTACACCAACTCGAGCCCTAAACCTAAAGCCTTGAATCAATAGCAAGTTGCACTTCACGAATGAGGCTTTCCATTTTCGGGTCATCGGCTTCTCATTAAAGGATATCGGAGCCCATCTCGCATGTGCGACGTGGACCTGGAGCCACCTTCGAGGGAGTTGTTGGCGCTAAACTGCCGAATTGCTGCTTTCAAGGAGCAGTGATTTCAGTGATGGTGTCGGCTGTATGTCATCCGATTGTTCGCATGGATGTTATAAGGATTCAGTTAAGGTTCTAGAAGGGTTCTATAAAGGATTTACAGTGCATTTCTAGGTTTCGAAGGGCCACCACACCTAATGATTAGGAACAGTGGTTCAAGCTAAAAGAGAATTTGCAAGAGTATATGACTACTCGGCGCTTGAGCCCTAGGGGCATACAAGAGGGGTCGGAATAATTGGTAACAGTATCAGCATTTAGTCCTCATTTACATACATGTGTGTATTTGTATACATATATATATACATATATATATATATACATTTATTGTTTAGGGTTACATACGCAATATACACTGCATCTAGGATCTGGGGTCTAGGGTTTACAGCGCAAGCCCCTTAAGCCGGTACTGGAAGCCTTCTAGAACCCCACTAATTACAGCCAAATAAATATGTATATACATTATATAATGCAATAGCACCCGTACTCACGCCCTTATTACAACAATACTATGTTTGTTTGTGTATATGATTATATGTATGTACGTATGTTTGTTTGTATATGTATATATGCTGCAGAACACTGAGCTGCAGGACCAGAGCCAGTGGGTTGAGGCATTGGAGCTTCTGCGAAGCAGTCGGTCGTCCCATGTCGCAAGAGGGTTCGGGGGTTTGCAGGGTTTCGGGTTTAGAGTTTAGGGTCTTAGGGGTTTAGGTATTCCACAAGGGTTTTAAAGTAAGGATTGCAGTGCGGTTTGCTTTCCTTGTATAGGGTTCAAGAGGGTTCAGGGTACCGGTTCAGAGGGCTGGTAACGGTTAGGAATTGGAGAGGGCTGGCCGTTAGAGGAATGTCCGCAATCTGGCACCGCGCTCGACCCTAAACCCCAAAACTCCCAACCTAAATCCCTAAACCCTTAACCGTGAGCCCTATAAACCCTAAATCCCTAACCCCTGAGCCCTACTCCTACTCCTGGGAGATTCGATCTTCGGGTCAACATCGTGAGCTACTGCTCCACGACGCTAGCATCGAAGGGCCTTCGTTCATGGCCCTTTTCCTTGAGCCTGCTGGAGGAGGCCGGGTGGGGTTCGGGGGTTTAGGCTCTAGTTTAGGGTTTCCTGGACCAGAGGCGGGCCTTAAACCCACGCTTCAGGGTTCCTGTAGAAGGGCTTTACAAGTTCGATAGGCCGAAAGGCTTACAGGGCTCTGCAAGGGTATACGGTTTACCTCAACCCTGAAGAACCTACCTTTTTAGGGTTCCTTATTATGATTTCCTTATAGAAGTCCTTAAAGAGGTCTTAAAGAGGTAGGTTATTCCGGGTCAAGGTAGGGTTTGGGATTCTGCGTAAGGTTTGAGGGTTTAGGCTTTTGGTTTTCGGCTTGCAGGGTTTTGTAGGGTTTCAGGGGGCTTCAAGGCTCCTTGAGCCTGCTAGAGGAGGCTGGCAGTACCCAGACCTTCCAAAATCCCTTAATTAAGGAATATACATTAAATCATATTAAGGATCTTATTTTAAGTTAAGGTATATCGCTTAATTAAGGGATTTGGGAAGGTCTGGGTATAAAAGCCTGAAGAGTGAGTATCGCTCGTCCTGCAGGGTTCTTTATGAGAACCATCGTGTTAGTCAGCAGTACTATTGCTGAGCACAATACTAGTCCCAAAAGTGACTCATGAGAACCATGTTTTTTCAATTTCCCAATTCCTATTGTTTCTGTGGGTTTCACAGCAAAGGGATGTGGGGAGGGTTAAGGTTTCTTGAATCGTTTTGGCATCTATGGGGCTTTGGAGGCTAAGTGACTCCGAGTCCTGGACGACAGGCGCGCAGACCCCCCCATGCCCAGGCGGTACACGCCAAGCTCCCTCTGAGGGTTAAGTTTGACACACTACGGGTACCTTCTTTAGCGGGGGCTCCTTTTAATCAGGATCCTAGATTCCAAACCCAAAGCCTTCAATCCTTGACCCTTAATCCCTCAAACCTATCAATCTTAGAGTCCCTTCCCTTACAGTAGAAGCCCAAAAGTTGAAAGCCCAATAGCCTCAATCCTTAAGAGTACTGTATAAGGAATCCCAGCACTATTTGACCTTTATCCGGTTTCCAACTTTATAGGATTTCCTGTAACCCTAAACCCTAAACCCTGAACCCTATCAATCTTAGGGCTCCTTCCCTAAACCCTAAACCCTTTTCCAGAGCTCCCCGATCTCTCGCAGGCCAAGGACCAGATGCTGCAGCTGAACGTGGTCACTGCCAGTGTGGCTATCGGCTCTGTCGAGGCTTTTGCTTTGAGTTCAGGGTTAGCGCTTAGAGTTTAGGGTTTAGTGCTTTGGGCTTTGGGTTTAGGGGGTTTAGGTTTAGGGCTTAGGGTTTAGGGTGTAGGGCTTGTTGGGGGCTTCGTTGGGTTTCCCTCAGGGTCCAAGTAATGGTATAGGATATATATATATATATATTTTTTTTGGGGGGGGGGCTAAATACCTACTAAGTACCTACTACAATGGTACTTGGGTCCTTTGGGTTCAGGGTTTAGGGTTTAGAGGGGTTCAGGTTTATAGGGCTTCGAGTTTAGGATTTAGCTTCTATTTGCTTCGATCGTAGACTATTTAGGGCTCGGGTTTAGGGTTTAGGGTGTTCTGTGTTTTGTGTTTTTTGATGGTAGACCAAGGGTTTAGGGCCGAAGGCTTGGGTTTGTTTACTTGTTCTGCGTTCGATGGCAACATGGCTTGTAACCCAGAGGGTCCATATACACTACCATTATGGAATTAGGTCCCAAAGGACCATTCCTACTATGGTTTTGGGACCCTAATCCGACAATCGGAGTGTTTATGGACCCTCTAGGTAAGCACAAAGGGTTCTATCCCGCTATCCCATGGCGAAGGAGTATTGCTCTAAGGACCCTTAGGGAATCTGTGTATACACTGAACCAGTAACACCCCATACAGAGATGCTAAGAAGTCCTAAGCCCTAAACGCTGTTGCAAATTATCCTAAACCCAGGTATCTATAATTGCCGGGGCCGTTAAAGCTTCAAAACGCTACGAACCCTCAGCGAAATTCATAAAGCAAGTATCGAACTATTGTAAGCTCGTAAAAAGCTTAACTAAGTCCTGAACCCTACATCCTAAGCCCCAAAACCCCAGCCTTATAAACCCAAAGCCCCCAACCCCAATCCTTAGCTTGAAAGACTCCTTGTCAGAGTGCCTTTCTGGACGTTTAGGGTTTGATTCAGGTTACCACAATCCCTAGGAATCTAAGGACTCATATATTAAGGCTTTTGGGCCCAAAGACCATACTATATCAGGCTTTTGGGCTATTTTGATGCCCAGGGAATAGGGATCTACAGTAAAACTAGGGAATAGTCAGGTTTCCTCACTATCGTAGGCTACGCGCAAATGCACCTCAAGTAAACCCGAAGCCTAAACCCCAAATCCTCAGCTCTCAACCCTCAACTCCCCTAAACCCCTAAACCCCAAACCCTGAACCCTGAACCCTAAACCCTGAACCCTAAGCTCCCCCAAACCCTAAACCCTAAACTCTAAACCCTAAACCCTCTAAGTTCCTGAACAAGAGCCCAACTTCGGCTCCCAGGCCAACTCGGCCTGGGAGGAGGGGCTCCACCTCTTGGGAGGTTCGGCACGGGGTTCCTGGAAAAAGTTCTGTAGGCTTTCGGGTTCCTTTAAGGGATCTTTTTGGTCGCCTTTTAGGGTTTAGGGTTTCGGGTTCTATAGGGTTTGTGGTTAAGGGTTTAGGGATTTCAAGGGTTTAGAGTTTAGGGTTCCTTTAACCGATCATCCGGAACCCTTCATTCAAGAACGTCCATTACTAAACACCCAAAAACGTCTATTACTAAACGCCAAACCCTACGCCCTAAACCGAAGCCCTGAAGCCTGAATCTCAAACCTTAAACCCTCCCTATAGTCTCCATTGTAGTTCCTTTTTTTAGTTAACCAAATCTCTATTATGGGATCCCAATCATAAGGCTGGTTAACCAAAAAAGGAACTACAATGGAGCTTATACCCAGAGACTCCAAAACCCCTTACTTAAGGAATATACCTTAAATCCTGGTGGGATCCCTGCTATGATTTCGGGTATTTTCCTTAATTAAGGGATTTTGGAAGGTCTGGGTAGGTAATCCCAAAGGGACCTCATGAACCTGCACCCAAAGCTCCACGACCCCCCCAACCCCAAAAATCTAGTGGGTTTGGGAGTTGGGGTGTAATAGAGGGGCCTATTAATGAATTATACTATTTTGGCGGTTCCTTATTATACTTATAGTATAATGGGCCCCACAACCCCATTCTAATTATTAAGGCCCTTACATTACGGTTCCTACAAGTCAAGTAGCTTTCTGGACGCACTCTCGGAATGCGGCAGTTTCTGCGGGTCCGCATGCGAACCCTCCACAGCAGGTTGCAGTAGCCCCCATTGGTCTGAGACTTTCGGTTTCCGGTGAAGGCCCCTGCGTCCATCGTACATCTTAGTAGAGTCGTGGGAGGTGGAGAAACATCAGGGATGAGTAACAACTTGGTTTCCTACAATGCCTCCATCAGCGTATCTTGGCCGAATTGAGCCTATAATTATTACCTCCAAACAAACTCGACATTCAATAACCCTGATGCATCTGTTCTTTGTTGATCCCCTTTAAGAATCCCAACAAGGGCACCCTCAGTACTGGGGAGGCCGGGGTACACCCCCGAATAAGTATTCTAAGAAAAGACAAGCCAAAACCCGATTCCAATTCCTAAGGCCACTATATTTGGGTTTTGAGTTCAGGGTTTGGGGCGTTCAGGGTTTAAGGGTTTAGGGTGTGGCTTCAGTGTTCGAGTAAACTTCAAAGCGGCCGAGAGATCTTTATTGTAGACTCATAGGTACTTCTACAGTAGTAATTACGATGCCGTTATAAGCCAAAATGATCAGTGGGATCCTAGATCAGATCTATCTTATTTCCGATGCCCGCCCACCGGCTACTGTTTGGTGTTTCAGGGTTCAGGGCTTAGGGCAAGATGTAGCACTTGAAGTTCGGTATTTTATTATGGATCTAAGGCCCTTGTAGAACCCTTACAGGAACCCCGTCAAAGGAGCTCTTGTTACATAGGTACCAAGCCGATTTAGGCTTTCGGGCTTTTTAGGGTTTAGATACGGAAGGAATACACTCAAACTCAGACAATCCCAGAGGCTCCATATATAGTACCAGTATGGAATTAGGTCCTCAAAGCCATAATATGGATGGTCTTTTGGGACCAAATTCCCTCATGGTGCTATATGTGGCGCCTCTGGGAATGATTACGAACCCTAAACCCTAAACCCTAAGATCCGTAAAAGGAAAACACGTCTATTCCCGAATTGTATGGCTCGGCTCTCGGGGTCTGCTGAGGTTTGTGACAAAGCTGGTGCTTGGTCAGATGCTGCGCCTGAGCTTAATGCTAGGGGTCGGAAGGACCCAATAATTGGGCATTTGGGGTTAGGATAGTAGTTTTGTAGGTTAGTATTTGGGACAGTATATGATTGTCAGGTACTTGGGCCCCTTAGGGCAAGGACTAAATTAACCCTAACAGGGTTCCTTTAAGGGTTCCTTGAAGGGTTCTATGGGGGCAATGCGGGTTTTGAGGTTTGTGGTTTTGGGTGTATTTGCAGGACGGGGTCACATACCATATAGGGAGCCCCTACGTTTAAGAGCCATTTGGTCGTTAAGGTGGCTGCGGGTCAGGCTTTGCCGGAAGTTGCGGGGTTTGAGGGTTTAGGCTTAAGACCCCGACTCGAAAGCCCCAACCCCTGAAAGCTAAACCTAAAGCTCTTGTCCTTTAACTTCTCACAATAGAACGGCTGTGATCACAAACACAGCGGGCATTCATACATACACAGAAACAGATCAGCAGTAATTCAATGAGTTCATGTTCATGGGTATAACCTTGCACCACACATACGTAACGCTTTGTTCCTTATATCTGCTTGTCTAGGCATGTAGGATCGTGTAAGTATGCAGGCATGATGGAGCTCTTGGCGTGCACCTTGAGAGCCCGAATCCTCAAACCCCAAACTCCCCACCTATTACTCCCCACCCCTAAAACCCCCAACGCCCCTAAACCCTAAACTCGCTGAACCCTATAAACCCTAGATGCCGAAGACGAGGTGGGCCTCATGTCTTCGGCAGAAGACCGGCTGTTGCAGGCAAGCTGGAACCTGTAATGTCACACGGCAAAGCCCTCGAGAGTCGTCTGGTTCGGGGTTGGTTTAGAGTTTAGGATCAGGGGCAGCAGGGTTGTCACTGTGTTTTGGATTGTTTTCGTCCAGTAATTTGGGTACTTCTTGCGGCCCTTTTAGAGCCCCTAAAACCCGTGTAAACAGAAGAAGCATCCAAATTTCTAAACCCTAATCCCCCTAAACCCTAATAAATCCTAAACCCCTTAAACCCCTAAACCCCAAACCCCAACCAAACTAAAGGAAGCCCTTAACGGTACCCGAAAAGAAACCTCCACGTCTCTGTCCCAAAGAAGGCTGATCGGATCACCTACACATCGGCCCACGGAGCAGCAGCTTGGTTCTACAATGCCCCTCCTTGTTTCCCCAAGGGTCCAAGTGCCCAAAAAGGTATCCTTTAAGGGTTCCCTTAAAGGTTCCTTTAAGGGTCTACTACAATATATTGGGTTTAAGGTTTAAGGGTCTTAAATTAAATAGTATATACTTCGGCCCCAATGTACCTATACTTTAAGGCCAAAATATACACTAGTTGGGTGCAATGTGCCTACTTGTTTGCTTGCTTTTCGATGTTTTAGGGAGGGTTTAGGGTTCAGGATTCGATGGTTAGGACATGTGTTGCGGGTTTTAGAGTTTTAGTGCTGTAGGGTTTGAAGTTTTAGGATTTATTGGGCTGTTGTTGTTCCCATAGCTTCTTGAGCAAAAGTGCTGTAGGATCTTAAGCGAGGGCGGCTTACAGGGGCGAAAGTATTGGAGATCCTTCCTTAGGGGTACTTAGAAATAATCTTTAATCTTTGGTTCCTTTAATCCCTAAGTTAAACAGCTAAAACTATAATTTTTGCTAGGGGTCTAAGTTCAGTATAGCTTCAGGGAACCTGAAGTTCTGAAGGGAACCGTAGGGCAGGCTTAAGGGAACCTTGGCAATACTTGATAGGTTATATATATATATGTATGTATATATACCCCATTCGGACCCCCCTCCCCCCTCTTCCCTGAAGGGGTCCGCAAGAAGGGAGAGCCCCCTATAAACCCTACACCCCTAAACCCTACCTTAACCCTGAAGAACCTACCTGTTTAGGGTTCCTTATTATGATTTCCTTATGTAAGTCCTTAAAAAGGTAGGTTCTTCAGGGTTAAGGTAAACCTTACACCGCAGTGAGAGTGAGGCAGGGCGGCAGCAATTCTGGCACCTGGCAGTTCAGCTTCTGGAGCAGCTGGGGACGCTTGGCCTCGAGCAGAACTTGGGGTGTGAGGGGTTCTATGGGGTTGAAGCGCTTCGATCGTGTTTCCAGAGGTCTTAAGGGTTTCCATTTTGTTTCGATAGAGTTCAAGAGGTACCATTGTGCTTCTGTAGGGAGGCTTTCCATAGCGATGGAGGGTTTGGAGGGTTCGGGGATGGTACGGACTTTTTTGGTTTGCTTGAGGTGATGTCAGCGCCAGCGATTCTCCTGACGCGATCTCCCATGCTGGTTTCCCAAGCCACCCCCCCGAACCTCGGCAGCCCCAAGCCTTTAACCCCAAAGCCCCAAACCTTGAAACTCGAAACCCTAGAAAGGCGTCACAGAACCCCTACAAAACCCTTTTCACAGAGCTCTGCTGAGAGTCCCAGCTTGCCCATACAGGGCTCCTTAAAGGGTCCCTTTAAGGGTCTACTATAAGGGTCTACCATCAGGGTTCTATAATATAGGGTTTAGGGTATATATATATAAGGGTCCATCCATGTACCTTTATAGTATATACTTAGGCCTTAACGGGGTAGCCATATAGGTACTTGAAGGCCTATAAATATATACTATATGGGTACATGCAGCCATAGGGTTTTCGGTGAGGATCCGACAGCTGCGCGCGAGCGGATTCTCTTACACCGCAGCGATGGCCAGCGCTTGGTGGCCGCAGGTGGGTTCAGCACTTCCGAGCATTACTTAGGGTTTAGGCTTTTAGGGTTTAGGGTTTAGGGTTTCGGGGTCTAGGGTGTAGTATCGGAAAATTGGTAATACTCCCTGCATTCTAAGTATATAGTGTATTCTACCGCAAAATGTTCATTGTTATGGTGTTGCTTGATGGATGAATAAATAGCCAAAGCCAGAGATTCACCGTTTCAGGCGTCTGGGGTTTACAAAATCCCAGGGTTCTTTAACGCTTGTTTAGGGGTTAGGTTTCAAGCAGAGTTGGTTGCATGTTGTGCAGGGGTTTAAAGGGCTCTTTATGAGGTTTGGAGCTGCAGAGTCCCCTGGACCACAGTCGTTATGTAAAATCATGGTCCAGCACCCATACCTAGTGGTAGAGTAGGGAACCTTTAACCTTTTGGGGTAGTATAAACCCTATATAATCCTTATATTACGAAAAGTTTAACCTTTGGTTCCTCATGATACCCGACAAGTAGGCATAAAGTGCTATTGTTCTACATAGCTTTTGGGTCCAGGTAGGGCTCAAGGTTCAGTGCTCAGCTTCTGCCCACTAACTCCCGCATTTACGCGAACTTGTGCATGCTCAAAGGGTCCGAAGTACCTACATCGTAGAATGTAGGGTTGCTATATTAGGAATTACTTTTATGATTTGGGGAAGTATCCCCCATAACAGTACCTGGGACCCTTTGGCATGGGAAAGGCGCTGATGTGGCTGGGTCAGGCCAGCAGCGTGGCGGCAAACTCCCAGGCGGAAGGAAGGGAGAGTCTCGAAGCTCCTTCAAGGAAGAGGAATAGAACCTGAAAAGGGTATAAGGTTCATATACCTTATAGGGATTCATGGCTCTTGTCTAAGGAACCTTAATGACGACATGAACCGTGAAAGGGTTCAATTTAGGCTCATATACCATATAGGAGTTCATAGTACAAGGGTATAGGGTCCCTACTTTTTCGGGTTATTTGGTCCTTAAGGTCGGGGGAGGCTTTGGCCTTGTCTCGTGTCTTGGTCTTAGAACCTGGCACTACGGGTTTATAGGGCTTTGGGTTTAGGTTTGTGGTTTAGGGTTTAGTGGTCTCAGAGTTTGCGATTCAGGCACTGTGTTTTTAAATGGGACAGTTGTGGGGCTTGTAGTTTATGTGCCAGGGCCTGGGTTCGCCCTAAACCCTAAACCCTAAACCCCAAACCAAATCTTCGAAACCTCGACGCTGAAACCTATACCTTTCAACCCCAAAGCCCTGAACCCCAAAAGCCCAAAGAACCCTGAAGTCCTCGCATCCTTTTGCTTGGGGTTTAGGGACGTAGGGTTCAGAGCCGTTTAGGGTTTAGGGACGTAGGGTTTAGAGCCGTTTAGGGTTTAGGGACGTAGGGTTTAGAGCCATTTAGGGTTTAGATTTATGGAACCCGTACCGGAGCCTACACTGCTGCCAGGCTGCCCTTTCCTTTGCAGCTGCACGTGCCTGCGAAGAGCAATCTGCGTGGCAGCCCACTCTGCAAATGCTAGAAGACCTGAAAGCATTCCAGCGGCAAGCAAGTTCAGGGCGTTCAATTCAAGGCGTTTTCGGAGGGAGCTGTGTCCTTTTATACAGGATTCTATATACTATTTGTGGTTTACATTCTGGTTCGATTTTCCGAAAGGTCCCATGTAGTCGCCCAAAGTCATAAGATCGGGGCGTCGCTTCAACTTTTACGGAGTTTTTGGTTGCTTGGGTTGAGGGTTCAGGAACCCTAAAAGCCGTAAACCTTCAACCCCAAACCCATGTACCCTAAACCCTGAACCCTCAACTCTACACCCTGCAAACCTTAAGGACGAAAAGACCCTTAAAAGAAATGGCCCTATACCCTTATACTATAATTATACATCCCTATATGGTCTATGAACCTTAAACCTTTTGGGGTTCATTTCGTCTTTAAGGAACCCTGAACCAGGGCTTAGCGTATATTGTAAGGAGGTTTGGTCGGTATCCCTGACTTGAATTTTTTCGGCTCGAACGTCCATATGGGGGTTTCCAAAAATAGGGGACCCTAAAATAGTACCCTAAATAGTAGGATCCTTATTGTAAGCACCCCAAGATAAGGTACCCTTAATTTTCGGAGACGTCCATATAGGAAACGTCCATATAAGTTGAGGGTTGAGGGTTGAGGGTTCGGCGGTTTGAGGGTACAGGCTGAGGGTTGAAGGTTCAGCGGTTTCAGGGTTGAGGGTTTAGGTTTGAGGCTTAATGGTTTAACCATCTTAGATAGCGAACGGGGGAACTTTAAACTTTTTGGCCTTATATATTAGCTCTATCTTAGAAAGCTTGAACTTTTTGGGGCCCGGTTGTTGAAGAAGAGAGCAGCGGTTTTAGGGTTGAGGGTTTAGGGTTGAGGTTTGATGGTTTGACCGTAAATACTAAACTGTAAACATTTAGCCCTCAAGACTTGGTGAAGAAACCTGATACTGCATGCCGCGTGCCTGTCCACCTTTGCGTGCCCTTTTGCTCAGTTCCATTCCCATCGCCCCCCGAAGCCTCATAGATAATATAGCCGCCTGATATACTAGACTTAGAAGTGTTTGAAATGCTTGAGCTCGTTGTGGGGCCTGGGTATTGAAGGAGAGAGAGAGAGATATATATATATACAGAATATATAGATATATATAGAGACAGAGAGGGAGAACAAGAATACACCACACCTAGGTTTTAGCGTATACCCTAAGGCTCCTGGACCCTCGTAGTGAGATCCCAAACCTTAGCCCCCAAAGCCCAAACACTCCCCCAGAAAGTCCATCATCCCTTTCGGAGACTTACCCTAAGGGTCCGAGTACCTAATAATCATATACTCTCCTAAATATTGAGCTACATAACTACTATCCTAAACCCAAGTACCTAATTATTGGGTCCTTTGGACCCTTAGGGTTAGGGTACAGTATAGGTTGCGGGTCCCTTGGACGCTGTTTGGGGTCCTACTGTTGATGGACAAAATCCTGCATTACCCATTATAAGGAACATACCATAATTCCCAGAGTTTAGAGTCCTTAGGGTCATGCAGGATTTTGTCCATCAACAGTAGGTGCGGCCTACCTCCAGCATCTACATGATGGCTGTGAGCTCGGCAGCTAAGTGCAGACAGTGGCAGGCAAGGGGGGGTGGGGTCGCTTTACGTGCTTCCTCAAATGGAGACTTCGAACTTCTCTAGGTTCCTGAGTAACTCTGAGTAGTACCTTTGCCCTTTTGATGTTACGGTCCCTTTATCAAAACCGAATAGTGGGAAAAAGGGTACCCTTTATTGCAAAGAGGCTACTCAGGAACCTAGTTCCTTTGGTTTGTTTTTATAATTGGTCTTTCGGAAAAGTTTGAGCCTTTCTGTTTGGCCTATTGCAAAAGCCCTTACCTAGGCTCTCTTTCTCCTGCCTCGTATGGGTGGTTGTCAAAATTACTGTCCATTTTTGAGCCCTTAATGTAATACGGCACCTAATATTGAGAGGGTGTCCACAAAGGGACCATAATTTTGACAACCACCCATATGAGTCCATATAGCCTTATACGATGCATGATGATACCCGAAAAATCCCATCAAAACGGGGACTTCCGAGACCCCGAAGAGATCCAAAGACTCTCCCCAGTCCTACCCGTATAGTGGAGGCCAGAACGGTGGGATTGGTTCTTCTCGAAATTCGGTTCCAAATCAGGGTCCTATTTATAAGGATGCCACCTTATTCTGGGTCTTAAACGGGGTAGAGACATATAGTTCTTCTGATCAGCCTTCCTTATGTTGGAGTTTATACTACAAATTGTGAGACGGATAACCGGATTGTGTCATTGGTTCACAAGGAAGCTTTCAACATAATCACATACAGACTGGCTACCCCTAAACCCTAAACTCAACAGATCGCAGACTCTGACGGTCAGAGTCTGACCAACGGGCTTAAGATTTTGCAGGTGGCCGTCTTCCTGCTCCGGCAGATGCCTGCGATGCAGCTCCCAGCAGACACGGTCGCCTACAACTCGGCCTTGCATCCTGGCTAGGGCTTCAGGGTTCGTTCAAGGCTTCCTTTCAGGGTTCCTGTGAGAGTGTACCACGGGTGGATGATATGGAAAATTTTGGAGTTATCTAGGATTTAGAAGGTTTACCTTGTAAGTTGGGCGGGTTAAAAACTGATGGTTTGGGTGTTTCAGGGTTGCGTGAACCTACAACTATGTGGGCCTCTTTTTTTTGGGCAATCCTAGGTTTGTTCCTTTGTAATCGGTATCGGGGTCCCTGCGTCAGGTGGGAAGGATTGTGATTCCCTAAACCCTAAACAGGATTCTTGCGGCGTGGCTGCGGCTTCAGGGCTGTTTCCCTGTGCTCAAGGGTACAACGGCTACAGGAGTTTAGGCTTTCTTTTATGGTTCCCAGAGGGTCCATATATATTGCCATTATGGAAGTAGGCCCTTAAAACCATAATAAGAATGGTCTTTTGGAGCCTAATTCCATAATGGCAGTGTAAATGGACCCTCTGGGGTTTATATTAATCATCGACCCACTTCCTAAGTTGCGCTATAGCTTATCAGTGCAAATCATGTGCTTGTTCGAGCCTTCGAGCCTTAGCCCGTCTAAGCCCTATCCCAAAATACGATTGGACACGGGGCCGTTGAAGGTGGCTTGGGTATCGGCGACTTATGTTCGGATTCATGGAATGCTTGCAAACAGGGCATCGATGTCTTACGAGTCCGCACGATCTTTCTCTGTGTCCAGGATTTGAAATGTCATGACTCAACGCGACGGGAGCAGAAAACTGGCAAATAATGGTTCACAGTCCAGGCACCCAAGCTTGTTGTAAAGGTTTCGTCTTCGTTGTCCCAAACTCTAGACTCTAAACGAACCCTTAAACCAACCAGCCAAACAACCTAATGTAGGAACCTGATTAAGAAACCCTGGGCCTATAACCCCAAAATAGTAGGATTCATATTAGGAGTCCTCATAAAGGCCCAAGGTTTCTTAATCAGGTTCCTACATTAAGCCCCTGAGCCCCAAGGAGCTCTTGCGAATCCACTTCGCAGTGGCAGCTGGTCCTGCAACTGCTCGGTGAACTGCACACAGAGCCGATGATAGAGCCGGATGTCATCTCTTTCAGCACCCTGGTTGGCATTGCTATCCGAGGAGTGCAGTGTATGCTTTGATTTGGAGTTTCCTTCGTAGCTATACGCAAGAATTATTGCCGAGATTGCCGATATGGACTTCTTACTTGATGGGTGTTCGGTCCAAGCACCCGACACCTTGTTCTGACCCACCCAAACTGCGAATCAAACTCCTAAATCTGATACCCAGAACCCCAATCCTGGCTTAGGCAAGGCATATCAAAGAACCCCGAGGGTCCATATATGGTACTATTCTGGAATTAGGTCCCAAAAGACCATCCCTACTATGGTTTTTGGGACCCTAATTCCATAATAGGAGTGTTTATGGACCCTCTTGGGAACGAAATTCCATTATTCCCGCGTCCTTGCTTCCTCTGAAAAAAGTACATAGGTCGCGGGGGTCCTTTTAGAGTACATGGGATACTCGGGGTCAACCCAACATTGGACAGGTTCTGCCATCAGTGCCTGCGGCGCGGCATGGAGGTGGCAACTTAGTGGTAGCAGTCCCTATGTATAAGTATCGTCATACATTGTATTATAAACCAAACCCATGTTCTAACTACAAAGGCCCATGAATTTGCAGGTGGCAAGACGCATTACATCTTCTTGGCACGGCTCCCGCGAGTCGCGTGGAGCCCAACGCCGTCACCTACGCTGCCGCCATCAGCGCCTGCGCGAAGCCGCCCGGAGCGCTACTGTTTCAATGCTTCGGGTTGAGGGTTTAGGGCTTTAGGGGTTAGGGTTTAGGGTTTAAGTCGTAGCTTCTGGGCGGAGGGGTTTAGGGTTTTGGGCTGTAGGCATTAGGGTGTTGGGCTGTTTAGGTCTTTAGGGGTTTGGTCGTGGTGGTGCATACCCTTAGCCATTGTATTATCTCCCATACGAACATCTTGAAGCAGAGCCTTGAACCTTGAGTACCCTAGAGGCTCCATTTAGGGTTTAGGGTTTAGGGGTTCAGGGTTTAGGTATGCACTACCATTATGGAATTAGGTCCCAAAAGACCATCCTTCTTGTGGTTTTAGGGGCCTAATTCCAGAATGGTAGTATATGTGGAGCCTTCGGGTACCCTTTCAAGCTTGTCTCACAGTATGCGTCTAGGGACTGGAGGAAAACCTTATTTCAGTACTTGCTTGTCAAAGCTTCGATGGAGATTTTGTGGTGTAGCAACACATTAGACCGGGAACCAGTTTCTTATTGTTGATTTGTAGGTCACTCTGCCCGGAATACTGTGATAGCGTCCTCGGTATTGCCATGCGCATAACGATGCAGTCTCTGACGTGAAGTTTCAGCTTTGAAAAATCGTTCCAGGGTTTGGGGGGTCTGTGTCCTGAACATCTTCACTACTGTGAGCCTTAGAAGGAATGATGTAGGGCCTGAATAATTAGACTAGGGTTTGGGGGGTATATGAGACTATAACAACTATAATCAGAAATCCCCCAAACCCTATTTTATTTATTAAGGCCCCCTACATTAATTACCTGATCATCCAAGACCGGCTCAGTCACCAATACTGCACCCCCCAAAAGCTTATTCTAAGGAAAAAGATCACTAGAACACAGTCGTTTCGGGAACTTTCGTCCTGCAAGAGATTCAAAGAAATGCCACACCGTCTGCCACACCCATCCTCGTCTCAATCGCCACAGCCGGCCGTAAAAATGCTTGAATGATGACGGATAACTGTACCTTACGGTTCCTCAGATATGTGCAAAATGTGCAGTATCCCTATATAGTCGAAAGATTTAGGGGGCAATGGTTTAGAGCTCAGGGTTTAGGGTTTTAGGGTTTAGGGTTTAGGGTTAAACCTTAAAGCCTAAACCGCAAACCCTAAACCTGTTCGCCGTACAGGTCACTGGAGTGGAGTTTGTCCCTTCGCTTGCTGGAGCAACTTAGATAGCCAATGGGAGAGTTTCGAGGTTTCTGGGTTGACATACTATTATCTGCCCTAAGTCTCCGAAAGGGATCATGGGCTTTCTGGGGGAGGGTTCGGGCTTTGGGGGCTAAGGTTTGGGATCTCACTACGAGGGTCCAAGAGCCTTAGGGCGGTGTATCTTTAGAAAGTTAGAATTTTGCTGGGCCTAGTTTAGTAGAAGCCCCAAAGTTGGAAACCCAATAGCCTCAATCCCTGCTTAAGAGTAATGTATAGGGAATCCCAGCACTAGTTGTCCTTAATCCGGTTTCCAACTTTTTTATTGGGGTTTACTATATTGCAGAAGAGAGGCAATCCTGCAGATCCTCTGTTGAGCTCGACGTGATCCTGCTCAATGCTGGGATCAGCTCCTGCGTGACCTGGACTTCACTAGTAAGATATACGCCCCCTTTAGGGTCCAGGGTTTGGGGTTTAGGGTTTATTGGGTTCGCTAAAGCTATCAATGAGACTCCATTGGTTCTAACATTCAGATTAAGACCCTGGGAGACAGGAGTTTACGGCGATTTACCCTAAACCCTAAACCCAAAACCCCTAAACCCCTAAACCCTAAACCCTAAACCCTGTTTACTGTGCGGGGCTCTCGGCTTGAAGCCGCACCTGTGGTCTCCAAGGACAGGATGCCCATTGTTTGTCTCCGGCTTGTGAAACCCTAGGCCTCCGGTTACCTAAATAGTATGTTACTAACCATATATTATATACCCCAGTAACCTACTATTTGGGTAACTGGAGCCCTAGGGAAATGCATCTTAAACAAATGTAAGTCGCTTTGCTGTCCGTAGCCCCTAAACCCTAACTTTTGACCCTAAAACTTAAACCCTCAGCCCTGAACCCTAATCTCTAGACCCTAGACCCAAAACCTATACACCCTAAGCCCTAAACCCTGAACCCCTGAAACCCCCAACCTATAAACCCTCAGCCCTAAATCTTGCGATGATTTCAACCTAGGAGAAGGTGTCGAGCTGGCAGACTGCAGTGCGGCTGGTAGAGGACAGGGATGCACCAAGCAGACTCGGAGGGCGGTGGAGACTTAGTAGGTAGTTCATTTATAGACCTATAAGTACCATGACCCCAACTACGACCCCACTTGGGACATAACACACACGAACATGCAACCCTACAGTGGCAGCATATAATGAGAGTTGTAAGTACCATAACTGCATTTAGGATCTCGCTTAAGGCCCTTATAATATAGCTCTACTCAGTATTGCTTCCTTACTAAGTCATCCGACTCCGACCCTCCAAGGCTGACCCTGCAGCCAGTACTGTAAAGACCCAAAGCCCTACCCTTTTAAGGAAGCCGGGCACACAAAGGAGCCCGCATCAAGTAGGCTTTCTGTGGGTTCAGGTAAGGCTTAGGGTTTAGGGCACTGTTATAGCAGTAAGTAAGCCCGTATCCCTCAACCTCGAAGCCCTAAAGCCTAAAGCCTTGAACCCTCATCCACTGTAGCCGGAAGCCTGATCTCTGAGATCCCTCTGGCCAGAAACACGGTAATCCTAAGCCATGAATCCCGAACCTAACCTAAACCTAACCCTCAAGGCTAAACCTGTGGCCATGAAATCCTAAACCGAACCTAAACTAAACACTAAACTAACTCTCAAGCCTAGAGAGTTGAGCTCTACGCCGTCATTGGGAGCCCTGAACCCGAAGCACCGGCTTCTTCCTCTCCCAAGAAGCCAGACTTGCAAAAAACACCCTTCTAGGACCCTTTACAGGGACCCGTTTCGGGAGACCCTTAAGAACAATTATAACCGCCATTCTAAAATTCTTCTTAATTGCCAGAACCCTTTTAGAATCCTTTTCGAACCCTTAATAGGATTCCTGAATTACAGGACTTTCATTGAATCCTGTTAGGACCCTTAAGAAGCCTCTGAAGGATCCTTGTAGAAAGCCTTTTAATAGCCCTTATAGAAACCCTTTTGAGAGCCCTTATAGAAGCCCTTATAAGCACCCTTATAGAAACCTTTTTAAGAACCCTCATAGAAAATCGTATTGAAGCCCTTACAGAAACCCTTATAGAAGCCTTTTTAAGAGCCCTTACAGAAACCCTTTTTAAGAGCCTTTTTTTGGAATTCGAAGCCCTGGGCTTCTTCTGTCAGAGATCCCAAAATCCCTTATTAATTAGGGAATATACCTTAAATCATAGGGGCCCTCATATTATGGCTCAAGGTATAATCCTCAATTAAGGGATATTGGGATCTCTGGGGAACTCTTAGACCCGAATCCCTAAACCTTAACCCTACACCTTAACCCTACACCCTAAACCCTTACCCTAAGGCTCAGAATGGCCCAAAAGCCTTATATAAAATGGCCTTAAGCCCCAAAATGGGATCCTAAACCACTAAACCCTCAACCCTCAAACCCTCAAACCCTAAACCCTAAACCCCTAAACCCTAAACCCCTAAACCCTAAACCCTAAACCCCTAAACCCTAAACCCCTCAAACCCTAAACCCTAAACCCCTAAACCCTAAACCCCTAAACCCCTAAACCCTAAACCCTTAAACCCCTAAACCCCTATTGGGATCTCTGGGCTCGGAGGAGGCCAGGCTTCGGAGCTTGGTGCCGAGTCTGGTGACTTTCAATGCGGCTCTGAGTGCGTGTGCGACTTGGTTTGAGGTTTAGGGTTTTAGGGTTTAGGGTTTAGTGTTTAGGGTTTAGGGTTTAGTGTTTAGGGGTTAGGGTTTAGGGTCTAGGGTCTAGGGTTAGGGTTTAGGGTCTAGGGTTTAGGGTTTAGGGTTTAGGGTTTAGGGTCTAGGGTTTGGGGTTTAGGGTTTAGGGTTTAGGGTTTAGGTGGTGCCTTGTGAGAGCCGACTTAAGCACATGACGTTCTGTTCGTAACTGTTGAGCTTTAGGGTTTAGGTTTAGGATTTAGGGTTTAGGGTCTAGGGTTTGGGGTTAGGGCTGGTTTAGGCTATATGTTTAAGGTCGATGGAGGTTGAGGGTTTACGGTTGATTTAGGGTTTAGGGTTAGGGTTGTTTTAGGGCTTAGGGTTTAGGGATTTGGTTTAGGATGTAGGATTTAGGGGTTAAGAGTTAGGGCTGATGTAGGGTATTGTTTTCGTGTTAAGGTTGATTAAGGGTTTACGTTTAGTGTTGGTTGATTTAGAGTCCTAGAAGTATAGTAGGTAACCTTTAACCTTTTTGGGGTAGTAAAATCCCTATATAATTCTTGTATTATGAAAAAGGCTAACCTTTAGTTACCCATGATACCCGACAAGTAGGGAGTTTAGGTTTAGGGATGATTCCAGTTTTCAGGTTTGGGGCTTTGGTTCTGCATTTGAGTGGTTGTCAAAATTATGGTCCTTTTTCGGGTCCCTAAAATAACACGGCACCTATTATTTAGGGTACCCAAAAAGGAGCCATAATCTTTGACAACTACCCATTTAGATACAGGTTTAGCGTTGATAAAGGGTCTAGCGTGTAGGTTTCGGGCTGATCAAAGGGTGCAGGGCTCACAAAGATTGGTAAAGGGGTCCAGGGTTTAGGGTTATCGAGGCTTACAGTTTAGGTTAAAGTTTGGCTCTCCAGTATTCAAGCTATATACACTTCTGGTGTTTAGGATTTGGGGGTCTTCATACCCAACCGTCAAGCTTATCAGGCCTAGTTCAACTTTTACGCAGGTTCCAAACTGCCTCCACTTTCAATTTTTTGGCGCTTTGGATGTAAGGTTTTCATAAAACATAGAAACCTAAACCCTCAACGGATTCAACAGGCTAAAAACCCTAGAAATTCAGAAATGGCAAGCCTTAGACCTTTGAGAGGTAGCCTTATATCAACCCCGTAAGCCTTAAATGGCAGCACAGGACCTTCTCCAAGCCCTATATAAAACATTGAATCCCAAGCCTCAAAGCCTCACCCGCAGACGCAAGGGTCACACTTCCAAGGACCTTACAGTAAGGGCCCTAGACCCCGTAAGGAGGCAATAAAAGGTACCTGGAAGCAGAAGGCCTTAAACCGAACCAAAAACCGTATAGAGCCACTTTAAACCGAAGCAGAAAAGCCCCTAAACCCTAATCGAAGCTTAATAGTTCCTAGACCCTAAACCGTAAACCCTAAACCTTAACCTTAGTTGCTGAGTTGATACACTTTACACTTTTTGGGATAATATTACCCACATAAAACAAAAGTGTACAAATCTTGGGGCCTATGAACTCAGCAACTCAGTGACCTAAGGAACAGTTTAAACCGAAGCAGCAAGGAGAGGGCTTCCGCCTGGTCTCGAAGCCTTTCTCTGTTGGCAGAGCTCAAAGCGGAGGTCTTGGAAGCAACTGGGATGGGCTGCTGAAGTGCGTGTTTGGGGCTTTAGGGTTTAAGGTGTTGGGTTGGGGTTTGGGATTTGGGGTTTAGTGGCTACCTGAACCCCAAATAACCTACCTTTTTAAGGACTTATATAAGGGATTCATAAACAGGAACCCTAAAAGGTAGGTTCTTCCGGGCTAAGGTAGAGTTTAGGGTGTACGGCTTGGAGTGTGTAGGGGGGGAGTAGGGTTGACTGTAAGTCTCTGATCAGGATGTTGGAAGCGAGCTATAAGCATTTTTGCATGTGTGTGGAAGGTAGGAAACAAGGCTCAAAGTAGCCACCCCTAAACCCTAAACCCTAAACCCAGCCCAAACGCCTCGTTTCATGATCGTGTTTAGGTCCCAAGGCCTTGAACTTTGGGTCGTTCGAGCATTGGGGTTTTACGAACCTAACGAGTAAACCCCAAACCCTAAAAAGCTTAAACTCTAAACCTTAAGCCCTTTGTAAGCTTACTTAACATTAATGATCATACTAGAATGTTACTATAGTAAAACGATAAAAAAACTCTAACTATGACTATATCGATACTACCGTTGATGAAGATATTAATCCTGCATGAATGACCCTAGACTACGGGAAGTACGGTATACTCCTTTTTAAGGGTAAATGCAGGGTTTATATCTCCAAACCCGAAAACCCTGTAGATCCCTTTAAAGGAAGCTCGTAAAGGTCCCCTTATAGATCCCTTTAAAGGAAGCCCAGGATTTATATCATCAACCGTAGTTTGATATCCTAAGCTCATAGGGACCCTTAGGGGGGGAGGGGGGAGGGGGGGTTAGGGGGCCTTAATACCTATAATAAGGCCTTGATAAGGCCTATTTAAGGAACCCCTCCCCCTCCCTAAACCCTGAACCCGAAAACCCCAAAAAACCCTAAACTCCCCTAACCCCCTAACCCCCTAAAGGTCCATATGATAAGCAATGTGCGGCAGAGGCAAACCTCATCTCATGCACTTCTGCCATCGGCGCCTGCTCGAAGGCTGCGGATCCTCAGATCTTCACGATCATCCTTTGCTTGGCGTTCTTCCGGTTGGCTCTTAGGACTTTAACTTTTTGGGTTTCTATATGAACTATAATAAGGAGGCGAAAAGTTTAACTTTAGGAGGGGCTCAGAAGTCAGCCAAGTTTGGTTAAGGGCTTCAGTCGTGTTTGAATTTAGGGTTTAGGGCTTTGGGGTTGAGGGGTTTTGGGTTTAGGGCTAGGGTTCAGGGTTTTAGGGTTTAGGCTTGCATTCGTATTGTTTATGATGTTTGTCTTGGTATCCACTGCTTTTTATGATGTTCAACCTTGACCCTAATTTTCGTGGGCATCGCAGAAGTGAGGAATGGCAGAAGGCATTGCAGCTGCTGCAGTGGATGGAGGCCGGGAGACCTCTCTTTTTTTTCCAAGGGTCCATGTCGTGACAGAGTACATGCCAATAGAGTTCAGTGTGCCCAAATAGTATATACTTTGGCCTTAAAATAGTCCCTGCACAAGTACTTTGGGGCCAATGTATATACGATTTGGGTACATGCAAGTCGCGACACCTTGTGCGAAGTCGTAGCTTTGCCCGAGGCGGGGAAGCCGTTCAATCTGCATGAACCTTACATCACGAGTGCACAGCGCGGGGCAGCCGTTAAGGTTGCCGTTGCAAGCTTTTGCCTTGCCTTGGACGGCATCGATCTGAGAGTGTCCAACCTCTTGTTTTCTACAGGTGTATAGGAGCGTGACCCCCAACCATACAATCTGTGCAGGGTTTCGGGTTTAGGATGGTGTAGGTAGGGTTCGTCTACCGAGCGAACGTTTTGCATTTTAGGACCTAGGCTGTATAACTTTTCTTTAGGGTTTTGGTGTGCCAGGTTCGTTTGGTGGACACGGATGCGAGCACCTTCGCAGCGGCACTGGCTGCATCTGGAAACATGATGCAGAACCGCACGGCAAACCTTCTGCAGCTTGCTTTCTATCCAGCAGAATGTTTTCCCAGCTTTCTAAGGCCTAAGCTGGGAAGCGACTCCTGCAGATTCACCACAGCTAAATTGGTTTGTATTGGATGTCCCTTGTTTTCGGAAACCCCCTTACATATTATCATTGCAAAAACTAGGCTATCCCAAGACCTGAAGGCCTTGAAACGCATCGAGTTGACAAAAAGCCCGGGAACCCTGAACCCAAGTGCTCCCTAAAACCCTATAGCGCCCAATCCTTGTCCCTAAAACCCTAAAGCCTTCAATCCAAGGCCTCCCCTCCCCAGTGGAGCCCTAGGCCCTGGACAACTGTAAACCCTAAAGCCTAAACCCTGTAGGAACCTGATTAAGAAACCTTGGGCCTTTATTAGGGCTCCTTATATGAACCCTACTATTTTGGTTGGGGTTATAGGCCCAGGGTTTCTTAATCAGGTTCCTACATTAAACCCTAAAGCCCGCAACCTGAAATCCATTGCAGAGGCAGAGGCTTGAGGACAGTGTTCGCAGCTTCTTTCGGAGGAGACAGACAGCCCTGCAAGGTGAAGAAAAGGAGTTCTGCTTCTGAGTACCATTACCATCTACCTTAAGGACGAAAAGACCCTTAAAAGAAATGGCCCTATATCCTTATACTATAATTCCCTATATGGTCTATGAACCTTAAACCCTTTTAGGGTTCATTTCGTCTTTAAGGTATAGCCCTCAGGGTCCAAGTGCCCAAATATAATTCCATTCTCTGCGAGGCTTTTTGGTGCTTTAGACCCGGCCCTTGGGATAAGCATCCCAGTTTAGTAGCCTTAGGCCTTGCTGATGCAAATAGGGTATACTGTTGGCAATGAAAACGTATTTTATCTTTTTGTTGAACGGTGGTGGGGTCGGTTTCGGATTTGAGGTGGGTTGAAGAAAAGTGGTCCAGGGATGTTCACGGTTCGGATCTTTGAGGGTGTTGCGATGTGGAGTTTAACGGTTTGCAGTGTGGGTTTACGGTGTGACACTTCGGGATGACTGCCCTATACCCTGAGCTTGAACCCTAAACCCCCAACCCGAATCCTGAAACCGATACCCTGAACCCTGAACCTTAAACCCTAAACCCTTAAACCCTAAACCCTAAACCCTAAACCCTAAACCTTAAACCCTAAACCCTAAACCCTTAACCCTTAACCCTTAAACCAAAACATTTACATAGACCCTCCTATGCCCCAGAGGTTGGGCTCTCAGGGGGCTTCGTGGATGCGAGAGACTGCCGATTCGGAGCGTCGTTGCGAGGGTTTAGGGTTCAAGGTTCAGGGTTTGGGTATTGGGGGGGGTTTAGTTATTGGGGGTTTAGTGTTTAGGTTTGGGGGTTATCAGGGTTTAGAAGTTGAGACTTCGGTGTTTAGGCTTTGGTGATGAGGGGGGCTTCCAGTTGCTACAGTTAGAGGAGTTCTTAAAAGATCCGGGGGCTGCTGCAGTGATTCATTGCTTTTCGGGGTTTGGGAGTGAGGCGTTGCCTCCATACCCGAGTCGGTAACCTTTAACTTTTTTTAATCCCTGGTAAGGATGGTCTTTTGGGACCTAATTCCATAATAGTACCATATATGGAGCCTTATACCCTAAACCCTACAGAACCCTTAAAGGAACCATTAAAGGAACCCTTAAAGGAACCCTTAGTACCATATGTGGACCCTCTGGGGAAGGGCCTTGTGAGACCATATGGGTGGTTGTCAAAATGTTGGCCCCTTTTTGGGGTCCTTATTATGATACGGCACCTAATATATGGGGGTACCCCCAAAAAGCGTCCGTAAATTTTGACAACTACCCATATAACAAGCCCCTAGCCTTAAGGGTCCAAAGGACCCAATATTTAGGTACTCGGTTTTAGGATAGTAGTTATGCAGGTTAGGATTTTGGAGAGTATGTGATTATTGGGTACTTCGACCCATGGGGTAGAGTAGGCCCTTATTCCCTTGTTTTCTTAGTAGCTGAGTGGATACACTTTACACTTTTTGGTGTAATATTACCCACTATAACACTAAAAGTGTACACGTTTTGGGGCCTATGAACTCAGCAACTAAGTTTTAGGGTTCAGTTTCCCTTATAAGCCCCTTCAAACCTTTTTTTGCTCGAAGAAGTCTTCCTGCCGCTTGTTTTCTTTCGTGCTGGCCTCGGTCGTCCTCCGCGCTTGACGTGGAGTGCTGTTCATGTTCAGGATCTCCAACATGTCTGCCAGCGACAGCACCGGTCTTGGCTGCTGTTGGTTGGGGTCTTCCTTACCGGACGGCTTCGCTTTTTGTCGTCGCTCCGGCGTCACTTACGTGGCCACTCCTGCCGGCAAGGGACTCAGCTCGGTTGTTTAGATCCGTAAGGTTGCATCGGCCCTGGTTCCTTCAGGACCGGTCATCACCGCCCGCGAGGAAAGGCCGCCTGTCGACGAGCCCAACTTTGAGCATCTGCCTCGGCTTGCGTTGTGCCTGTGCCGATGTGCGGTCCTCAATCTAGCATTCAGGTTTCCACGTTGGTGGATGAAAAGGCACTCCGAGGAGGTGGGTTCNTTTGAGCATCTGCCTCGGCTTGCGTTGTGCCTGTGCCGATGTGCGGTCCTCAATCTAGCATTCAGGTTTCCACGTTGGTGGATGAAAAGGCACTCCGAGGAGGTGGGTTCGTCAGTCTTAAAAGTTGAAGTCCAAAGAGTGCGACCTGGGACTGAGGCTTACGACAGTGAATGGGCGCTGTTGAAGTCGTGGTTTGATGAATACCATGCTGGAGAAGGCCGCGTGCACGTGCATGGCCTTATAGTTGGAACATATTCGCTGGCAGGTCCTTGCTTGCATCGTAAATATCAAGAGGCAGGCTTGAACATCAATTGCTTCCTCGCGCAACCTGTTCGCTTGCCCTCTTCACGGCACCGCCAAAGTCGCGGTGCCACGACCACGGCTGGAAGGTCGCGCTTGAGGCAGGGCACTTCCGAATCTCGGAGGACCTGTAGTTGATTGTTACCGTGAGGCAGGTGGAATTCATAGCGGCCCATATGCATTTGCATCCGCCTGGACCTTGGTCGGTAGTCGCGTCAGCGCCAGCACTTACCGTTTTTCTAAGGACCCAGGTGTATCCGACCCATTGTGGGGAGCGCTTGCGCGGCACTCAGTTGACTTGCACCCTCTTTATTCCTAGATCATTCTTGGGTCTAGGGGCTTATATATAGAGAATTCACAGGTTCTTTCGGGTCCGGGTGGGATTAGATTCTTTCACTTCCCTAAACCCTAACCTAAACCCTAACCTAAACCCCTAAACCCCTATACTATATAGGGGCCTAAATAATAAGTGTGGGGGTTCCTTAATATGGGAAAAGAGTATAATGTACCCCAAAACCCTGTTCTAATTGTTAAGACCCCTACACTATAGAACCCTACGATACATCCCTGCAACTTTAAGGAACCCTTTAAAGGGAACCCTATTCTAATTACTAAGGTCCCTTTGTTAAACCTGTTGTGTTTTGGGGCACGCCACCTTTCTGAGGCCCAGATGCAGGAAGCGAACATCGGTCCAGATGGGAAAACACTCTGTGCCTCGATCTTTTACCCTAAGGGTTCCGTTAAGGGTTGTATAGGGTTTACGGCACAAGGCTCCACTTATTCTCCATTAAAGGGCCCATGTACCCGAAAAGGTATTTAAGGGTTCCTTTAAAGGTTCCTTCAAGGGTCTACTATAAAGGTTCTATAGGGTTTCGGGTTTCAGGGCCCATGTATCCAAATAGCATATACTTTGGCCATAAAGTACCTATACTGGGATTACTTTGAGGCCAAAGTATATGCAATTCTGGTACATGGACCCTTAAACCCTAAACCCTATAAAACCCTTATAGTACCCTTATAAACCTTAAACCCTAAACTGCAAGTAGACCCTTAAAGGAACCCTTAAAGAAATACTCCTAAACCCTAAACCCCTAAACCCTGGTACGGAATTCTAGCTGTATCTGCAGTTCGAAAAGAGCCCACAAAAAAAAAACTTAAACCCTTAGGGTAAGCCCTGCTTCGGCTTAGGGTTTCGGGGCTGCGCGCTTGAGGGGCTTGGGGTTGAGGGTTAACTGTTTATATGGGAGTTTCCGGAAAGATAGGGGCCCTAGTGGTTTCCTTTAAAGGGATCTATAAGGGTACTACAAGACTATAAGGGTTCTATAAAGGGTTATTAGGGTTTAGGGTTTGGAGTTTCCGGAAATTAGGGGTACCTTACTATGGGGTCCTTATAATAAGGATCCTACTATTTAGGGTATCATATTAGGGTCCCTTATTTTCGGAAACTCCCATATAGGTCTGGGCTTTCAGTTTTCAGGGATTAGAATGGCCTTCAGGGGCCTAATTCCATGGTGGTAACATCTTTGGGTTTTCTATTTCATTCCAAGTGTCTGTATGACTTCTGCATACTAGTTTGGGGCTACAGGTTTAGTACAGGGAGAGAGACCAGTACCCCCTAGCTATGGAGAGGTGATTAAAAAGGCGGAAGGTCTTCTTGTGAGACTGATTAGGCTCCATAGCAGTCATTCCAATGGTTTCGTTGAGTGTAGTTAGTGCACAGGGTTGTAGTGCGGGTTCCAGGTTCAGCTTTTAGAGTGCTTTTAGGGCGTGTGCTTTGTTGCTTTGTGTCTGCCGGATCCTTTTGCGGTTACCTTGTTGTGGTGTCTTCAATTGGCTTGTTGCGGCTTGACCAAACCCTAAACTCTAAGAATCCCTATATATGACCTGCAAGCCCATCTTCAACCCTATATAAGCCCTGTAAGCCCCAGCACCCTGGCCCTTGAAATCAAACCCTAGACGACCACTAAACCCTCAAAATGCAGGCCTAAACCCTAAATCGCTGAACCCTAAGTCCTGAAAGCAAAAAACCCAGACACGAAACAGCTCTGAACCGTAAAACCTCAGTCCCTAAACCCGAAGTCCCGAAAGCTATAAACCCAGACGCGAAACAGCTCTGAACCGCAAATCCTAAATCCCTACACCCTAAGTCCCGAAGGCTATAAACCCAGACACGAAGCAGCTCTGAACCGTAAATCCTAAATCCCTAAACCCTAAGTCTCGAAAGCTATAGCCCAGACACGAAACAGCTCTGAACCGTAAATCCTAAATCCCTAAACCCTAAGTCCCGAAAGCTATAAACCCAGACACGAAACAGCTCTGAACCGTAAAACCTAAATCCCTAAACCCTAAGTCCCGAAGGCTATAAACCCAGACACGAAACAGCTCTGAACCGTAAAACCTAAATCCCTAAACCCTAAGTCCCGAAAGCTATAAATTCAGACACGAAACAGCTCTGAACCATAAAACCTAAATCCCTAAACCCTAGGACCCGAAAGCTATAAGCCCAGACACGAAACAGCTCTGAGGTGTGATGATCGGGGCGCAGGGGCCCGGTCTGCGTTGGCAACGTGCAGTTGACCTCCTGCGGGACCGAACTATGCAAGGGATACTTTCAGGGTTCCTTTAGGGGTTCCTTTACGGGATATATATATATATATATATATATACATATATACATATATATATATATGTATATATACATATATATATATATATATATATATATATATATATATATATATATATATAT